>JABCJY010001513.1:0-16588 GCA_013184415.1 Fusarium concolor
AAAAAAAAAAAAAAAAAATTAAGTATATATATATAGCTCTAATTTAAAAGGTCTTGTAAAAGATTTAGGCAAGGTCCCGCGCGGCAGCGATTGTAGATAGTTTAGCCCGGCAGGTTCTGTGCTCCAGCAGGGGACTTTTTAAGGCCTATAGCCCCCCTCTGACAAAAAATATATAAATAAATAAATAAATGCCACCCAATACTACTTTTTACGGTCCATGCAGCTCCCTCTTTATAGTTTTTCTAGGGGGTTTTAGGTCTAGGTCAGAATATAAGAATATTTAGCCTATTCGCCCACTCTATCTTTCTAGAACCCCAGTGCTAATTCCCTGTCGCCGCATAGGAAGCATCTTTTACATTATAAAAGGTGCGCCGAAAACTTAATTGTAATACATATGTTAGACATGCAGGTGGAAATTGTGTGTCAGCAGGGCGGAAACAGCTAAGGATCGCATTCTACCAGTCCTTCAAGCAAGAGTCCAAACGCGACATGCAAGGTATCAGAAACCTAGGCAGGGAGATGAAGGACGAAATAGAGTTGCCAAGGCACATGCTGACTGCCAGGACCAAAAGTTCAAGGAGAAGGAAAGAGCTGCTGCGTCCAAGCAGTAGTCAATGCTGAGAAAGCTCATGCCGAAAGTCGAGAACGAACTTTACATATTTGAGGAATTGCATCTACAGCAGTCTAGTCTACACACTGATCCGATTAATATATCCCATTGCGCTAGAAGCGAGACAGCTGACTTGCTGGCTGCAGAGGAAAAGCAGCGACTTCTCGAACCTCTGGCTTCACATGGTCATGTTGGCGCACCAGTCCGCGACCTCACGACCATCTCCCTCAATAAGCCGACCACAGCACCTGGAATCAATTCCAGTCAGTCGGAACGATTCTGTCTTTGTCTATAACTTGAACAGCATGGAATAATTGTCCTTCTACGCCCAAATACTGTATTTGCGTCACTGGAGAAAATGCCCTAAGAGGAAGATAGTCGCGGCGTCGTATACGCATATAATGTGGGTAAATCAATCATATATTAAATATAGCCCTGTCGCCGCTACATTACACCAGAGTCAATAGACCGGGCCGGTAAGGCAGCAGACCGTAGTCGAGGCCATCCGAACTGGGGTCCCGTCCCTGATAGAGCATCTTCAAGTTGCATGCATCAATGGGGAATGTCTCGTCAGCTGCGGCGCGTATTAGCTCGCCGTGGCTAATATCATTGGTCCAGGTGGCGCCACTGTTGGCCTTGCCGGCAAAGGGGTTAGCCTCATGGACAGCTTGCGGCAACCAGTCACCATCCAGGCTATTAGCAGTGAAGGAGCGGAAGTAGCGCCCGTTTGAGCCCATAGCCTCAACAATCATAAGATACTTTCTCTGGCCCTGGACTGAGTAGACCTGAACGGCTTCAAACAGGTTCTCTTTCGTGTCGCTTAGAACAGTCGTGAATGATGTACCGAAGTTGCCAGGGAAGTCATTAAGTGGCATGCTGGCCCGATAAATCTTCCCATTGTCGTCCGCGAAGAACAGGTATATGTTCTTATCATCGGCGATGACGGTCTGGTCGATAGGGGCTCCCTTAGATTCACCGCCGAGAGTACCAGAGAATAGCGGCTGAAACGATGACCACCCATTTGGATTGGTAGGATCATTAGAGGTCATGTAGGAAAAGGTCGTCGGACCCCACTGAGTAGTGAGGACCCAGATGTTCTTAGGGCGGAAGTAGAAAAGAGTGGGTGCAACAGTGCGCGAGTTCATCTCGTTCTGGCTGGCTGAGCCCATCTGAGAGAAGTCTGAGAAGAGGCCGAAGTTCATCGAACCCCAAGTGTCTCCTCCGTCGTGGGTTGTTGCATATACGAGGTGCTGGCCATTGTATGGCGCGATGGTAAAGTCCTTGAGGGAGACCCAGCCTGACTTCGGCTGCGCAAGTGGGCCGCTGGATTTCCAGGTGTATGATGACGGAAGATCACACTGGGCCACGACAGCTGTCGCCGATGCAAGAAGCGCCGCCAGCGTGCCATTAGACTTTGCGAGTCTCATAGTGATGATTGGTTATTAAAAAGATTGGTAGAGAGGAAGGTGCTGGGTGTGCTGAGCGTTGTAAGAAGAGAGTCAAGGTGGAAGATAGCCAGAGACTATATACGTTGAGGAACGACGAATGGGCACTGACCTACTTCCACGCCGAAGCCGGGGAAGCTTCCAAGATTGAGGGGAACCAACCACTCTACACAATGCAATGCGGGGTCGCCCCGCGAAGAAGATTGCGATTAAAGAGACGGCCCTTGCTAGCTCTCGCGCCCCCGCCTACTGATGGTCTATTTGTTTAGTCGTCGAAGCATGGTGTGGAGAAGGCGCATTAGGCGGCATTGCCATCCTGGCAGATCAGAAGCTTACGAAGCGTGCCAATGGATTGTATACTTCAGAACGGGGTTCCTTATCCCTTGACTCGATGAAACTAACCACAGCTGCGACCAGCTCTTCCACTGTCCGGATAATATCTGGATCGAGGCTAAATACAGATGCCACGTCATGAGTACCTTGCCGTTGCTGAAAAGAAGGTGGAATGGGTTGAAGAATGTGACTGAAGATGCCTTTGCGAAGTGTATTGATCACACCAACCAGACACCTCCTCGTGAGTGAATAATCAACTATGGATCCCATACTACACCATATGAAGCAGCCTCACTGGAGAGGCAACTAAGATATCATAAGAATTATTTGTCTATATCAAAATAGTCATGACGCTCTGTCTTCTAAATTGATCCTGACCATGCACTCCACTCCACGTTTCCCACTAATAAAGAGACTCCAAATTGCAGCCACACCAAGAGATTCAAGATCGAAAAGATATATTATATAGCCTGGGACCTCAGCTTAAGCCTAAAGATGTAGTTCTTGACTATATAAATTTGCTGAAAAATCAGCATTCGGTCTCGTTTGTGAGATGTTGCCCCAAAAGAGACGCGAATAGTATCGCGTTCTCGGAGGCAGACTTCTGTGATTTTCAAAAATGGGCGCTTCCATGGAGCCTTAACTTGATACTCCCGTTGTTCCAAAAAGGCACCAGAAACATGTAAACAGGTACTGTTCATATCGCTACCTAGTTGACGGACATCTTGAATGACGAGGTCTTGAAGACCACATTGGAGCCTAGAACCAGTGTTAGGATCTTCCATTGACAATGTTGAAACAAGAACTGTACCTAGAAAGGGTTCGGTTCCAGCACCAAGAGACGTCAGAGTCATATCTGGGCTCACGCCTTGGCTGGAAGTCAAGTAGTCAAAGAACTTCTTGAGGTCACCGTCGAAGTTCTGGATGTTGCTGGGCGCAACGAAGGAAAATACGGTGGTAGACCGGTTCGGGCCTTTGTAAAGTTTCCACTGCGTGCCCAGGATCATGGGGGTAGCAATAGGGGAGCCCGTCTCGGAAATCGGGCCAGCTCCACCAATCGAGCCGAGCCAAATCATAATTTCGTATACATTGTTGGCCCCAGCCGTCGGGGCAAGCCAGAGATCATAGGCCACATCCGCTACCACATTTGTGCCAGTGTTGCTACCAATTGTCAGCATGGCTCTGCCTTGAATGCTTGTTGACATACCTCCAATTCCAAGTTGAAGGTATGGAGTTGACGGCCCAGAGCTTCTTGTTGACATGGTCGAGGGCGACATTGGAGTACGACTTCACGTCCCACGGACCGCCTTCCCAGGACCATTCAGTCGACCACTCGACCGAGTCGCCGTTGATACTGGTGAAAGTGGTGCACTGTCGCCCAGACGTAGCCTTGCTGGCACCCCAGTTGTTATGGAAAATAGTGTATGGACTAATTTCGAGTCTCGCGTAGGCATCGCACCAAGTCGTCGCTCGTTTGTCAATGGTGGGAGCAGGACCGGCAGCCACAGTAGTGGCTACCAGGGACAGTAGAAGGACCGGCAGTGACTTCATTTTGACTTTTCGAAAGAAGACGTGACGACAATGAATAGTAGATGTGTAAGAGGCCAGGTTGATGATGATCGTTGGTTCCTGCTTGGCGCCGGGGGAAGATATATATATAACATGTCACCGAACTTGGTACTTTGGTACGGAGAGTTCCGTGCAATAGAACGGAGACACCAGGACTTTAGGAGCTCGAAGACGCTGAGCTAGGAGGAGGTCAGGCAAGATTCCAATCACCCGCGGGGGTTAACCGTCGTGGTGGATGGAAGTGCAGGGCCGTATAACTGGGTGGTAGGAAATAGTAGGGTACATTAGATCCCCAAGAACTTGCCAGTAATCCTAAGTACCTGGGCATATCGTAGGGTAGGCTATTTATTACCTGCTTGCTGCATAAATACTGAAGCTTGTGTAAGTGGACTAAAGTTCGGGGGCCTTTTGAGTGTGTGGGTTGACTCCGCAGAGGTAGCTGTGATATCATTGGTCATGGCAGTGGAAGACTGAGATAATCTGTCTCGGGATTAGATGAGATGGCGGGGATGCGCACCCTAGAGTTCATCTCTCAAGCTCACTGGAGAGCGTCACCTAGTAGTTGTGGAGGTGCGGCTAATTTCGTCAGTTCCGCCCTAAGCAACATCGGCCCTTCTCTGGGGGAGGGGACTCCAGCTGGGGTAAAAAATGGATTCCTTGATTAAGCTTTCTCTCTTTGAATAAGCTTTGAAAGTTGTTTGGGATCGGCATGGCTACTAGAATCCGCTCCAATTAGTGCACATTGCCAAACCACTAGGAGTCGCCTAAGACCTCAGCTAAGGCAGATCTATTTCCTAGCTAGTTGGCACTCCCTGTGCGCCATTGGGACGGCTACTTGTCAGCATAGCGACTGCCCGGGCACTTACTCCATACGCCTTATGTAGTTAGTATGGACCAAGTTTAACTTACCCGGCTGACGGCTGAAATGAAAGATGGCAGATCTCCGTCCCAACCTAATATATCCAAAAGGTCACTTGTCCTCTCAATCACCCCACTCCATATAGGGCATGATTCTCAACGACATGCCAGCAGCAAGGGTTTGGTTTTGACGCAAACAGTGACAGTCCCGACCATAGGAGGACACGACTGGCTTTCGCCTTCCGTACGACCGAACCGTCAGGAGACGTGATTGTGATCTACAAGTCTCTGTCTTCCGTATCCCCGAATATGCCAGGCTATAGGTAACTATTGCAAAACCCCTAAATCGCCGCTAATGTGCTAAATTGGGTTAGCGATATAGTCACTTGGCCCCGCAGTACATTGCACTTTGCACCTTAGCTTGAATTTCTTAAATTCTGGGCGCCGTATGAAAGATACTGTCATAACGGCGAGTTCGCACCGAACCAGCAGAGTGCGTTTCAGTTCATCCAAAGTAAGATGCGGTCTTATGTGATACTGCACATATGATACCGCATGCATGCATGGACAGGTAAGAGTAAATGACCGATTGATGTTCTAATATAAAGGAGCGACGAGAGATGACCCCTTAGACTTATGCTTAGTCTGCTCATCGTCTAAACAGTATGTTGCTCGTGGTTTAGAGTTCATTCCAACCGTGGAACTATTAACAGTGGTCGTGATCCTTACCCTTGACAAGCAGTAGTCAAGTTCAAAACAGACACATCTCAGTTTCCTCTATCTTCCTACTCATCCTCCTCCTCTTCCTTGTTCGGTTGGTTGAGCTGCTGGATAAGAAGTCAGCACTTGAGGTTATGTTTAATAACATAGCTATACTTACAATCCAAAGCCGAGCAGTCCCAGCAATGGTCTCTAGCGCTACAAGCTTCCTCTCCTCAAAACTCCTGTTAGCCACTTCGCCAAATGAAGCTAGGGCAGTAGCTGGTCGCGCGGTAGGAGGAGGGACCGCACCACTGCCGCAAGTTCGCAGTTGTTGAGCTGCGCGCTGTGCAGCAGCACGCAGCACCAGTATCTAACCAGTGTACGTCAGCGTACTAAGCACATGACCAGGGATAATCAATCACACTGTCTTGAGAGGCACAGTCATGGCCTGGAGCCTTGGTGGCGCGGGCGACGCACTGCCGGCCTGGGAAATGGCGGACTGACCGCAGGGAGGGACCTTCTTCACTTGCTTCTTTTCTATTCGGATGGGCAAGTTAACATCCGTAGCATCATATGAAGTCTGCTGATCATACGCTAATCTTGGGCACAATAATTGACCTTCCTTGTTTAAGTATTTGTGGGTAGTATTCCCATCGTCTCCTTGCTACCCTATCCTAATCCTTCACACTTTGCCACTTGTTCTCCAAGGGCAAGACGAGCACGCCACGTAATTTTCGCTCGGCAATTGTAAGCCCTGTAACAGAGAAGGTAGTCTGCTCTCGTTCATGGCAAAATTTAATAGTCTTTCTCGATTTTTATCAGCCACTTTAACCAAAACTTCCATCAATAATCGTCGAACTCGTACCTCGATAAACAGCTCCCTAGTCAACTAGCGTCCGCAAAATTCACGCCTGTCTCAAGACAAATCGACCCTTTTTCTTACGATCAGTCAGCCTCACTCACCCCAGCCAATAGCGCCCTTTGAGAATGCGTAGTTGATTCCTCAGCATTGCCGGATCGTATGTGCTGCGTTTGGCCACCTAAGACGTAAATAAACCCTTACCTTACGAGCAAAACTCTCCAACTTTTCTAACAGAGCCATTGTTGTAGCACCAGACGTTGCTGATGAAGAGTCATGAAATATATCGTTCTTGTGACTATCAGCGTAATCGGAAACTCCTTTAATGACTATGCAAGGAAAATCCTCGCCTATCGTGTCCCCTTCCATCTCAATAGCCACAAACCCTTTTGTTCCAAAATTGTCGCGCTCTTCTGCATTCGATACTACTTTCTCTGTTGACACGATAGGCCCCCAGATTATCTCAGGTACTTGTGCCTCATCATTCCTTCCGGCGTTTTCCAGCTTTCGTTTACGGTCTATGCGATGACGTTGTACAATCTGATTCTCACTACATCCTATCTCATCACAACCTAGACGGTGTAGGTCTCTGCACTTACCGTGATCTGGACTCGGATTTAGGAGGCAAGCTTCACAAATATGCGGATGGTCATACTGGTAGAGCCGGTCTTGTTGGGTGCCCGGGTCGTCGTACTTCAAGGGCACAGCTTGTCTGAGTTGTTCTAGAAGTTCCATCGTTCGTTTCTTGAAGTCCTCTTGGCAATAATCTGCCTCTAGAACCGATCTAAGGCTATAGCTAGTCTTAATGGAAGAATTTCCACCATTCTGATCAAGTTCAACGATACAAACCAGCTTTCTGGTCACATTTGAGTCAAGACGGAGAAGATCAATAATGACATCTCTGCACAGCAATTCTTGCCCAAGCACGGCGTTAGGGACTCCGCCACATATACCAGTTGATATAACCAACTTCAAGCTCGGAAAACTCGCCCGAAGGAAAGCAACCATCTTCGTCGCTCCTCTTCCCTTGTTTGTTGATTGAACCAATACAACTTGCAATATACCTATCTGGCCAAATCTGTATCTGCCATAGTCGCATTTAATGTCTCCACATTCTTTGAACGGTGCAAATACAGACATCGCATCGTACTCCGCCGATAGCGCACAGAGGACAGCGACCTGAATGTCATGTACGTCTGGTCGGCGTTGGGCCATCGAGATGAGTCGGCAATGTGGTCGATTGCTGTTTTGACTTCGCTTCCTCTGCACAAATCAAGGCGCATAGTATGTGAAAGAAATGAAAGATAGGCGATTCTCTTATTCATACGAATATGGAGGAGAGAAGAAGGACTCTCGTTCTTGGGATAGGTGTCTGCCCTTTCTTATACCTCACTTACATCTGCACTTTCGTGACCACATCGTTATAATTGGTCCATAGATCCCTGCAACTCCAGATTACGGCCGTTCCCCTCATAATTGGACGGCTGATGCTTACGATATCTACAAGAGGATTATTATATGATCCGAAAGTCTATTCTCTTTTGTCATTTGTCAGGGTCCAAAACGCAAGACGAGAGCCTTACCTCCTGTGTTGGCTAACCCGTGGCTCAGGCACGGCTCAGGATAAAGAAGCGACTACTCAGGATAATATTTGAGGAGGGAAAAAGAGAAGGTCGATATTCGCCTTCTATATTAGGCTGTATTATCTCAAAGGCTGCAGTGTTGTACAATAGGCGATATGCTAGGTTACTTGCCGTCCAAATTCATGCTCTGTAGGTCCATATTCTCCGCGTCCCTCTTCCCTCTCCATAATGGATTGGTATTTTGGTTTGGAACTTCCTGCCCGTACTTTACCCAGTCAGAAGTTCCAAAAACATTAGGATACAAGCGGACTAAGATGAGGCGAAGTGTTGGCAGACAGATACATATTATGCCTACGTTGACTTCAATGATAGACCAAAAAGCAACAAACCACTGATCCCATGTCGGGTTGTTGGAGTTGGCAAATCGAAGCAACGACTGAAGACGGAGGATGGAAACCACGGTGACACTGTAAGCACTGATTAGTGACGCCGGAGGATTCGAAAGGAGGGGAGGTGTAGGTACAATGTTCCAAGTAAAAACATAATGATTACGCCAACCTTTTTCTTCCAGTGCAGCCTCAGGCGAACGACTCGACTTAGAGGCAAGACAATCATCCAAACATCGACTCCGACACCGATCGCGGCGTTAGCCCATCCTAGAGCATTGATATTAAAGCACTTGCCATTATAACCTCCCAAGTATCGTGACCAGTAGTAGTCCACTGGCATGCACTGGAAAATAGCTGCAAACAAGAATGCAGCGCCGCTAACAGTGTTGAACGCGACTGTTCCCCACAGAATATATGAGTTGATGTTGCCAAAAAAGATATTAGCGTAGAAGAGCGACAGACTAAGCTTAATGAAGGCCATAGCCGTAAAGTAAAGGATAGTCATGATGTAAAAGTAAAAGGCGAATTTGGATATTTCGTGAGGTGAAAGTGTCCAGATATCTTTGCCCAATCCGTGGACTGCCAAACACCTAACGCCAATGACTAACCCAGACACCAAGATCGCTAATGTCACGACAATTGCCCAGTCGTCGGAGCTGAGCGCCTTTTTTGGACTGAAAAAGAGCTTGAAGACTAGTCGTAATATCGTGACGAAGATCGCGATGGCACTTAGGGGGATAATCGTTGCATTGAATCGATTCGAATTGTCTCGTTCGGGGGCTCCACAGGCCGTATTGCTCATGTTCTTAATAACTATAGTATGAAAATGTTAATTCAGTATTCAATATGGAAAGAAAGATAAATTAATTGCGAGGGAGCGCACAGAGTGCATCCGAGAATGAGCATGCTTTCTCAATACAGGTTTCGGCGTCATTCTGGAGCGGCAGGTTGGTGCATATGCACGATAGATCAGTTAAATTGCACGTCGAGTTCGCGATGGCTCTATAGAGGCAGGGTGGCTTTGAAAATAGTTTTGTTAGATAAAGAACAAGTGGAGTTTGGGGAATGAAAGGAGCTCACAGCGCAAGAAGGAAGCACTGCAACTATTTCCGGTACTGAATCCATCCCTTGGCATGGTTTCAAGGCGGTCGCGATGAGGAAGAGAATAGAAGTATGCATAATTCAGTCCATCTTCAGGTCTCAACAATACCAGTTGAGGTAGTTAAAGTTGTGTAGGTAGAGATGAAGTGAAAGTTTATTGTACGACTTTGACGCAAAAATGGCGGCAAAGGATCATAGCGTGTCTAGTGGCGAAATGTCCTAACCCTCGCCTAGTTTGGCCCGCAACAGGATATCATCCCTGCACCAAATAAGCCCTTTTAATTGCTACGGAATTGCCGAGGCTTGTCTGCCATAGTGACATCGTTCAGTGCCGAGCAGTGTGATCGGCAGCCTTGCGGGGTAGCTATACCCAAACAAGCAGCTCATTGTGGGCAGTTCACACCTCAAAGTCAAAGCGACTAGTTCAAACGCGAACATCAACACATGCGGACATGTATGTTGGATATCCAGACAATTTGTGATTCATAGACATACAAATTGTGAATAAATAAATATAATAGTAAGGGTTAAATACTATGGAAAGCCATTTCGCAATACTAATGACGTAGGTAGGTTGAATATCTAAATCGCGACATTTGATCGCCCTCAGGGATTAGGGTGCTTGTTGAAACTATCGGCATTGATCCCTGAACTTTTAGCCTATTTCTCATAGAAAATTGGATCCTCGATAGGGGTAATGGAAAGTAATTGGCACAAGTCTAATGTCGAAAAGGGGCCATTCTGTTATATATTAGTTATATTGAAGGAATGGTAGCCTGTATATGAACCTTCCTGGCCTATCGAGGTGCTGTTTTGTTGTCCAATGACGGTTATCGTGCAGAGCATCAATGGGCTCAAGGAACACGGTCAGGGGGTATCTCGAGTTATCAGCAGACGGGTTGTCCGGGTCCCAAGGCAGGATTTTCGGTGAAACATCCTGGTCGCCAGTAAATTGCATGTCACTCAAGGTGTCTTTAGGACAAGCTGAGGAGTTTGGGTCCCAGGAAATATCGGACCTGGCTGGCCGTGAAACGTGAACATATGCTGGTTTCCAGCGGAAATAAGCAAAGACCTAGACGCTGTTAGCATCTTACTAGTACTAGAGCTCTTGCGGGAAACCCTTCACAGCTCTCACCACTATTCAGTCTTGTGCTGCGTGCAGGCTGAACAGCGGATCCATTATCTCTGCTGCAAGCGGAACTCAAACGTATCCCACGTGGACCGCAATGCTGAACAAGTAACGCCACATTCAACTAGACATCTGGCTAGAATAATAGTCCACATTTCTACATCCTTATCGCACTGAATCCAAAGGGGATCTGCAGAAGAGTCTAACCCTCTAAATTTATGGCTGCCAGTAGCTTCTTGACAAAGTCCAGGCCATCAAGTTTGACATTCTCGTCCCAGGTCTAGCGGAGACCATTCGCTTCATGGACAAGTAATCCGTTTCTGCCGGGACGTGCTTGATATCCTTGGTATATTAGAAAATGTCTTCCATATCGAGGCTCTAAAAGACGCCTATTGTCAGTTATAGTAACCATGGACAATCTAATAGTGAGTTTAGAGTCTAAAGGCACGAATGAGCTACCCATTAATAACTCACTGAATAATAGGAAAGGGAAACTTCGGTGGACATCAAGTATAAGAAAGTTTGGTTAGTCTTTCATCACCGGGCCCGTATTTAACAATCAATTTGCACATCAGAAACACTGCGATCTTTGTGGACTAGTTAGCTACTACTCGAAATACTCTCAAGCATAGGAAACTAGGTAAAAGTCAGTAAAATATGACTAATATCCAGTTTTAACAGCATTTCTCTGTAGTCTGAAACTGCATGTCTTGCGCTCAACAGACTCCAGTATGTCTACCTTGAATAACCCCCGCCATTTTAGTTTCACGTTCAGTCGAGCTTAGTGTACAAACTCAAGGCTGACTGTGGTTTTATTTCTCTCTAGGCCCCAGATTTTCGAAAACGGTCGCCTTTCCCTCGCTGGCAATAGCAAGTTCATCACCTTTGTTTTCACCTTGTCTGTTGCATCTAAGGGCCCCGAGATGGAGACGCCATGATTCAAGCTGACAAGATAGACTGAAGTGTAAATAACTGCGCGCGTACATCTCGACTTCCTTCACATATCCAGTTGCGATGTCTGGAATCCCCAAGATCTGAGATTTCACAACAACTTGCTCTGGATCGTGAGGTTCTGCTCTATATCAGCACTGCCACTCTTGAGCCTGATTCTGTTACCTTCGCCACTTCTGTACAAGAGACTGCTGCAGACGTTGGTGAGTTATTGGAACAAGTTTAGAACACAGGTTGACGCCTCATCGGTAGAGAGACTGCAGTGTGATCGTTCGAATAAATGCCACGGTTGAAACATCCATAGCCGAACTTCTCGGTTCGTAACGATCTATCGTTGAGGTTGTCGGTGTTAAGCTCGGTCTTCATACTTCTCTTATGAGAGTCTTCCGAAACGTACTCGAGGGCGGCACCACTAGGAATGACTCCCCATAAGCGGCAATCTCGTACGATCAGTATCTCCAAAGCCGCTTAGCCTCCTAGGTTCTAGTTAGCAAAGGAAGAGGCCTAGAGACAGTGCCATAATTCGTGTGAGGTTGAACGATCGGTAAGATTATTATTGTACTTGAACTCTTTGATATTGTATGCTGGCGTTTTAATTGGTGTTGGCCTGGAATTATAATGTCACCTATTTTCAATCAAACTGCCGTCTCTCCTTGACTTCAGCTGGCGTACCGTTTTGCGAATGGTGTTAGTAGATCTCTAAGATCATTCGTCACGTATTAGTGTCCACCGTTGTTCTCACCATTTTCAAAAAGCTCGCAAAATTTCTCATTTCTGTTCTTTCTTAACCAGAATGAATTTCACTTCGGGAGTCGGTCATTCTATAGCCTCTTAGTGCTATTTCTGCTACTTTTAAAGAATCCAGAAGCTTATATGACTTTACCTTTTTGGAAAGTTTGGAGAGTTCATCCAAGGACCACGGACTCGAACCCTACTACCTAGTGGTTGTATATAGCGTGAGGGGTCTATGTAATCCCGAGAGGTATCCATATTAACGTAAAATTACACCGGTAATCGCAGAGTAGCATGTTAGCTTTCTCAGAATGCCCCCAATACCAGTGCGAGGCAGAAATCCTCTACTTACATAACTTGGTCAATTCATTCAGGTATGGGTATAGCTGAAGTCAAGAAAAGGTTGACCAGGGGCTGGAGCCTGTTAGGCATTAGTACAACGTGCTGAATATGTATCTGTAGATTCAATCTGAACGAGATATTCTCTCTGAAGTTAAGATCCACGTTCCAATCTGTGAAACTAAACCACTCCGCCAAATACCCAGAAAACGAAGGCCCTTGTTATCAAGACAACAAGGATTGGAGTATCTCAGCATCTTCACGCAATCGGATAGATTGGGCAAGATGGCGTGTTCGTCTTTATCAAGATTAACCGCTCATTCTTTCCTTTCACTCTCGTAATGCTCAACATGCCCTCGCTATACCCTCTATTTCATATTCATGCAACCGGTTCTTGGGGTTTGGTGAACAAGATGTACAGTCTACCAGTGCAACGCGCGAAGAGCTGCAGCAACCTCGTCTTTGGTGAGGATGTGTTCGCCGTACGTGAAAGCCGCACCGTGGAGCTCGCCGCCTGGTTGCCAAAGGGAATGCAGAAGAATATGGTGTTAGGTCGCTAGCTTTGTCAGGGTCGTAAGCAGTGCCATGGTACTGATTGAAATGGTCTCGGTGATATAGGGCATGTATGTCGGGTTTGCCCTATTTTGACGGCCGCTCTAAGTTTTGTTAAGATATGCCATCTGCCTATCCTGTCGGTCTGCGCGTTACAAATTGGCTTTGTGGTCACGGACCTTTGGAATTTGCTTGAGAAGGCCATCGAGGACCTGGCGGCGGTCGGGGAATTCATCCACGACTCTTCCGATGTAATCTTTCACCTTTGAAATGGCCAGTATGCTTGGTTTGGTAAGTTGTGGTTGAGTCGCTTACTTGGGCTTTTCCAGGATCTGGATCTGGAACATGAACATGGGGCGCCCCCTCCTCGTTGACTGAGGCTTTGGAGGGTCGGCGGGGCGTGCCAGGGGCCATGACGGAGGATTCCCCATAATGAATCCTGCCAGTATCGGCGCTGGTGTCGATTGTACCTGATATGTTGATGTTGATGTTGGATATATTGCTTCGTTGAATGGCAGGAAGGCAAGTCTGGGCGGTCATCAAATGATGTTAAGGGTTGAACGGATTGATCAATACCTGTACGTCGTTTTTGTGCTGAGCCACCACAGCCACAGCACCAGCCACGCCAGCATCTTCCGCTTCAGCGCAAACAACGTCGAACATGACGCTGATTTACACCATCAATTACGCATCATGTATTTCTTTTTGGGCTTGCTTGCTTACTTGTTTGCTGTACTAGTAGCGTATCTCTCTATACAGATAAAAACGCAGCTCGCTAGCTAAAATGAAGTGGCTGCTTGTGCCGGCAGATAGAAATGGGTTATGGGGTCTGCGTACTACGAGAGTTGCTTCCCAACGGATACATGTTATTGATGGTCTTGTCTTTGCCAGATGCAAATGGACCTCTTAGAGGAGCGTGCTTGCGGCTCGAATTCAGTTTGTGTTTGAGTGGGTGCACTGACTTCAGATCTTGATGTAATGGATAGTTGATGTCCTGCTTCTGTGGCAGGACCTAGCCTACCGAACTCACTATATCTCCAGTGAAGCTGGTTCCCAGAGTCCTGACTCAGTTCTCGCAGCTGGTTTAGTCAATCTCTGAAACTTGGTCTCAAGCTACTGATTAAGGCGGCTGTCCTAGCCTTCAATCTTAATATCCAGTTTCGCGCTTATCAGCTATGGATTGCAGAAAACACCAGGTCAGCCATTTTCCATTTCAGTCATTTCCTCGACAAACAACGGGTCAACTTGGAACACCGATGATTAAGAACTTAATGCCATGCACCAACGTATTGCACCATGAGCAACAACAGCTCCGATTAACTCATCACTTCCATACCCTATAGCCCAATGGAGCCAACTCCTCTCCTTTCCTTTCCAATATCCTCTGATGATATGAGTGAAAGCCTTGTCCAAGTCTACTCCAACACATCTACCAAGATTGCAGTACTGGAGCTCAAATTGGATGGTAGGAACTGATAGAGAGAGCATCAAGTATTATTTTCAGCCATTGGTTACGGTGAGACTGAATACACTCCCCAGTTTAGCACCATCAAGTCATAGATGTTACTCTGCATGGCTGATAAACTCGCTTAGGCCTGATAGTATCGTGCCAGCAAGTTGGGGCTCATTTGTGGAAGGTTGGTGCTTTGTGAGGTCGAGGCAACCAATGTTTGAAAGACTTAAGCGGAATTCGGGGACTGGAATGATGGGTGGTTAGGTAACAAAGCCCAGCCCCTTCACTTCACTTCTTCTTGGACTGCAGTCATAAGATCGCTATTGTTCTTCCATGCCCGATTTGTGAGTCAGAAGTCATTAAAGAAATCGATCAACGACCGAATGCGCCGTAATTCCGACAATGCAAACGGGTGTTTCACCAGAGAGCGACTAGAACTGCAGTAGAAACCTGTCTATCCTGAGGATGCGGATATCCCCGTCGAGTACAGAGACTGGCCCCTTCCATAGGAAAGAACATTGACCACGACATTATATGTAGCTGACAAGATAGTGACCAATGACGAGCCATTCACGGCTGAGACAATGGATGCATATGGAAAGACTAGGGAGAAGAAATAAATTAAAACTGACCCTGAACAAGGGTGCGGATTGGATACAATGTGGAGCATATGCAACGCAGGCATATCCAATCTAGAGCCACATTCTGGCATCACAGTCTAAATTTGATCCTCAAAATTGAAACATGCATTGCTTACGAGAAAGATCAACGGTGCTGGCCTGTTTGGTGAGGACAGTAGCCCATATAATGACAAGCCATGAGTAAGGCTGCCTTCAGAGGATGCCGATGACCATCGTTTCCTCCTAACTGGGATGAACACTTATTGCAAGACCCAGAGATAGAGATGGACCCGAGAGCACCTTATCGAGCTTTATGAGCTTTATCAAGATCCGTCAGAGACGGATAGGGTGACGGTCTTCCGATTGAAGAAGCTGAAGTGGCTTGAGAACTTGGCCCACTTTCAGATCCCTCCTCGCGATAGCGTACGTGTGACCTAGGCACCGCATGGCCTCGATGACCATTGTCAACGTCCGGTGTATACAGGTCCTCATCGCGACTCCCATGACTAGTGTTACTATCCTTATAGTAACCCTTGGCTTTGAGGTAAAGTAATAACTAATGAACTTGATGCTATGCCTAGGTTATAATTCTTATCCCTGATATGGTATTTAATGAGATGGTGTTGTTATTCTTGATTAGGTGGGCTTTTTTATTGGCACTGGGCTGGCATTGACTAGCATAGCCGATTCCTAATACCAAACCTGAGAGCTTGAGCGTAAAGATGATGCTAAAATATACATATTATTTAAAATACTGGTGGGAGTAATGTGTGTGAAAGTGGAGGGTGCAGTCGGAGGATGAGTAGTGTTAAAGGTGAAAAAGTGAGTAATGCGGTTGGTAACCTGGTAAAATAGACTAAGCTGCTTGTAGAGTCTTAGTGGTATAATTGGCCCTTTGTATTGATGCTGAATATGGAAAAGATGTTGTGTAAGGCCTCTTTATGCTCCTGATATAGTGTTGCATTGGATTAAGAGATATAATTCAGGTCAATGCTGGTCTAAAGAGGAGATGTAAGGATGGGTAGGTTCTTAGTGAAAGGAATGCAATTAATCTTAAGCGTGCGCACTGATACTGTGCAAGATTAACTTAAAATGGCAATTTTTTAATAAATCTCTTCTGGATACTAAGTAATAGTAATATAGAGATTAGATCACACTGTAGTATAGTTCTTTATAGTTAAATAAGATTATATAATTTTATATTAAAAATAAGTTAATAAATCCCCTTAAGTATATAATCTTAAGTATTTTATTACTATTACTATCTATTTATTAAAAGGCTTTATAACTTAGGTTAGATATATATAACTTTTTATATAGTTATTTTTTTATTAAAAGCTATAATAATAATATTATTATTGCT
>JABCJY010001514.1:0-18342 GCA_013184415.1 Fusarium concolor
CCTGTACACCCCCCTAGCACCACCACTCTGCAATTGTGCATAATCTGTCGCCGTCCGTATTTGATGACCATTAAAACTATATAACCTCCTTCATCTAACTCAATACTTTTTTTTCTTATCATCACCAACTCTATATACTCTCATCATTCTTGAACTACCTTCAATTGCGGCCGCTATGACTTTGTCACTATCACGATGGAACCCCATGATGGCCAAGATCGTATCAGCCATTCAAACCAACAACAACAATATTGTTTCCGGTCTCCCAGAAGCACATATCTCTTTCGCCCAATTCGAAACTTCTAAAACTGAAATCACTGCAACCTCTGGAAAGCCGATCCTCCATGGCGAGATACCCCCTTACGCTCAAGCATTATGGATCAAGAAGGAAGATCGTTGGCCCCTTGGGCACACCATCACGGCGGCATTTCTTGAACAACCAATCCATTTCTACGCCGACTATGTTCAATTCATAGTCAGACGATGTGCTGATATGTGGGCCCGCGACGCAAACATTAGCTTTCAATTTCTCACGACCGCCGCAACCAACAAAGCCGTACAAAACGCAGACCTCCGAATCACTTTTCAACCTGGGACAAGTTGGTCTGTGATTGGAACACAGGCGCTCCAGGAACCAGGAAGAACTATGAATCTTGCAGTCGAGCCATGGCATGTTGCGGATCAGATCTGCCGCATGGCATTCCATGAGTTTGGGCACGCCCTTGGATTTCGTCACGAGCACGCCTCCCCCGCATCAACCCTAAGGCTTGACAGGGCGCAGTGGATGAGAGATACTGGACAAACTGAGGAAGACTTCGAAGTGAACTTTGAAAGGGAAATGGACGGCCGACCTCGCCTTGTTTCAAAATTCGACCGGCACTCCATCATGATTTATGAGATCCCTCCGGAGTGGCAGTTGAACGTGGGCGGAGATCATATCCCTTTGACCAAGTGCCTGTCCGTTGCAGACCAAGCAGTAGTCAAAATTGCGTACCCTTTCCAAGCAACTAACCGCCAGCTTGTCAATGGCAAATGGTACTGTCGCAACAGGACCTGCAGGCCAGCAAGGGCGCAGTGCGATCTCTGCAAGCATCTTTCGAGGCTCTCTACCTCAGGAGAATAGGAATGACAGAGACCAGTTCGAGAAGAGCTCTTGGGTAGATCAACTTATTGTGTACACTGACGTCACCAAGAGCTTTGCATGTGGAAGCTGATCTTCACAATCGATTGCTTGATTGAGATGCAGGGTCATTGGCTTGGGTTATGTTCGCTGATGGATCTGGGTGTTGTCTTTGGGAAAGGATCTGGGCACTAGTAGATATTAATCGACTATGATACTAGACATAAAAGTGACTTGATAAACTTGAATGGTATAAATTGATTTTGTCAAGGTCGATTCTCTTCTTGTGCATGATTTATGAGCCAATTAGTCATAGCAATATATTTTACTATAAGAGGCCTGGGAGTTGTAAAATGATGTATGGACTATTTGAGATGAGCTGAGCCAAGTTTAAACATTATTAAGTGGGATTATCTGTATTTTTGTAACGCCAATGTAGGAAGATTATATTAAAACAAAAAGAGGTTAAATCTAGTAGGCCCATTGAGGTATATATCCTCGATAGTTTATCACTAGTCGAAGGACTCCTATCCTGGGGTGATTCCTATGCCCGTCTTCTCTAAAGTACGTTAACTCACGAAGCCGAGATGCTCTCGATCATCATCCACTACCCTCCCCCACTCTAATAAGAGTCGAAATATATAAATCTGCATGTCTTCAGGTCGTAATGCCTTACGAGCCCAAGCGCGCCCTTGTTCCGCGATCTTTTGTGCATGCTCTTGCCCACTCCTATGTCCTTTGCCCGATAAAAAGTCAAAGAGTGCCCAAACACCAGAACCCAGTCGTATATCAAGAGGGATATAGTGCTGCCACGCAGTGAGTCGCTCATCGAACCATGCACGAAAAATACCTGCTCGATAGACGAGGCTACGGCTTTCCAAAAAGGGCAAGAATCTCCCACTGAACCCTGCCCCGTCCATGTCGATGAGATGTCGATATCTCCAATGATCTTCGAACGGTGTGATTGTGGTTGAGAGGCTCCTTGGGGTCTCGGAATTGCTGACTTCGCCTTCAGACGAAGCGATGTGCATATCATTAGCCCACTTGTTGAATGTGTGCAATTCTGCGGCGCAATCGGCTTGGTGGCATTTCGACATGGTTCCAGCAAACGAAACATTGATAGCTAGAGTTCCTTGGCCGCTAGTTTTCTCGGTCGCCCTTTGATAGGCTTCATGTACAAATCTGGCTCTCAAGAAACCCATCCACGAAGTGTCGGCTGCATATCCGTCTGAACTCGTCCCCCTCCAAAACAGCGCCTCCGATTTGTCATCCCAAGCCCGATCAAGACTCTCGTTGTAGGGGCTTTTCTTCTCAAAGTTCCAGGGAGATGGTATCATAATATCCGAGAACCCTCCCACTCGTGATTGACTGAAAATGGGGAATAGTTCGTTCGTTCCCACCATCGCTGCCGGTGACATGATAAACCCATCGAGATGCGCCATGTCGGGCTGATGGCACAGATCGTTTGCCAGATTGACATTGGCTACTAACGCTCCTTCTTCGGTTAGTATTGTATGTGGAAGCATGCAATCTATACAGAGAGTGCTCCAGTCCCACCAACGCTTTCTGCGAGCTAGGGATAAAGGAGGGCATGAAGGGCTGACCAGGTCATGGTAGATCTGCCAGCGGATATTATCCGAGAAGAAGGGCGACATGACCTCCGTTGGAAGCGGTGTGCTGAAGCATGATGGCCATTGTGATCCATTCAAATTTGTCGTCGTGCTATTTTGTAATCTCTGGCCCGGACGCATCATGTTAGCAATTGCTTTCTGCGCTACAACCTTGTGTTTGCGCATTTCTTCGAAAGGTATAGCCATTCGGCATTCATCCGCGAGGTTCATGGCAACATCCATATCTGGTAGCCACTTCACGAAAGGTTCCATCATCCGTTGCATTGAATCCATCATCCAACGATGAGACCCCGGTACATGTGGCGAGTATTCGACCGTACCATTTCTTATGCGGAGCACGCCTATACCCAGGGACAAGTATTTGGCCAAATGAGCCGTTCTTTGCCTTATGGTTCTCGGTTCAAGACTCCAAAAGGGAAGTAAGTCATTGTGAATCTGGGTGAAATCATCAATGATAGGCGATCCATTGTCTACAGCAAATTTATGCCATTTATCAAAGTTGGGTGGTGGTAACATCCCGTATCTTCTCTTGTATTCTTCGATAGCTTCTCCCAGTGTCCAGCTCTTTGCGGCTTGCTCTTCCCATTGCATTGACCTCTCATTCGCGGACATTGCCAAATCCGTGACAGCCTTACTGAGGGTTATGGAGGGTGAATCTGAGGGAAAGCTTGCAATAAAGAATGGCAGCACATATATACCAAGAAGGATAACTGCAATGTATCGATATTTGGATGAAACCGTTGGAGATTGAAGTGTTCGTGCTTGGTGAAGCTCAAAGCAACACAAAACCCAGAATAGGATGACCACTGCCAAGTCGATACTCAGTGGATCGACCGACTCACCAACCGGTAATAAGACTTTGAACCCTACCATTGGGATGTGATATCCAAAAATGGAAGTAGAACTGATGAGCAAGGCCATAGTTGTGGGACGGACTGAGCGTGACGATGAAAACGCGCACAACACAGCCACTGCTATGAGTAAAGACTCGACAAGTAGATCCATGGAATCTTTCAGCGGTGGACAAAAGGCTCAAAAAAGCCGTGAATCCGTAAGCAGAAAAGGGAATACCAGTATGAATGTAACAAATGCTGAGCCAAAAAGCCTGAGGGCTGTAAAAAGAGACAAATCTGTTCGTTCCTTCATTCTGGTGTCATGGAGGCGGCGTAAATTTACTAGGAGAAGAGCATCAATGAAGCAAGCCAGGATCTGGGCACTCAAGATCAGCGCCCTCCATTTCCAGATTGGAGGACATATAGTTCCTATCTTCGTAGTAATTTGGTCCAGAGCCGATATGGCGGCAAGTCCCCAGAGAAAAGCTACAAGTCTGCGTAGAAATGTGAAAGCATGTTGTCCAAGAGCAACACGAAGCTTTATCGGGTTAGTGACGATTGGCTTCGGAGATGTGTCCGAGCAGAGATCGACGGTATCACAGACAAATACCAGAAATGGTAGGAACGCCTGCATCGTTTGCCAGCTTGCCAATTCTGATGGCCGTCGACCAACATCTTCAGAAATACTTACCTCAATTCCTAGAACACTGCATTGCGTCGTGCGAACAATGACCCAAAATAGTAGTATTCGTACTACCAAGCACCCAACGATAAAAGAAAAGAGCACAGCATGCGAGCGTATGGTTGAGACACAGATCTTCGTCAATGGTGAGAACCTGTTACGCAGACTCGGCGTGCTTGGTGAGGGACTCGTTGACAGCGTCGTATAGCGATCTGGATCTGAGCCTTGCAAGAAGGCTAACGCAAAGAATGCGGTTATGATAAGGACGAGGATGCCCAGATGGATCGGGCGCTCTATAGAGTTTTAGTGGAAATGGGAAAGCGACATTAATTGTTGTCATACCAAATGCCGCACTAGTGTGATATCTTGATGATAAGATGAATAAACTCGAAATGAAACCTCTGCGTGGCTGATTAACACTAGGCAGCACTTCAGGAATGGAGCAGAACACACCCGAATGATAATATCTGCATCATTGAAACAGAACCACATATTATATTACTGGTCATTCTTGATATTAGACGATGGATTGCTGAAGGGGCTTCATGAGAACTGAAGAAAGATAAGCACGCAACTTATTCAGAGAAACATATCTAGTATAGCGAAACTTGTTACATTAAGCGTTACGTCCATGCCGCGTATATGTAAGCTCTCTCGGTAAAGATCGGAGATAACAAATGGTGATCGACCTCTAATGCCAACTGATGATCTTCTCACGCGTTCCTAAAGTAGGTTAAATGCTACAATTGAAACGTATGTGTCACGTCACTAGAGAGAGAAAAGGAGAAAGATGGGTCTTTGTTAGGAGTTAGCGGTTAGCCCTTGGTTATGTAGGATCAACTAATGAATCGCGTTGCCGCGTCCCCGAAGAACATGCGTAAGGATACCCCACGACCACGCAAGCCTGGCCTGCTGGATATCTCTCAGGGTCCTGCGTGACAGGTCTGAAGTATTTTATGGGTTTTGATCAACCTATTTGTCGAAAGGCTAAAGCTAGGGAAAAGAGGGTCGTAGGCGCACCGAACTAAATACCAAGGCCCTGGTCAGCTGTACAGTCAGCGGCTAGCGCACCTGACAACGATGGTCGCGGCCTGCGCCTATGCTCGGTTGAGAAAGTACTAAATTAACTACCACTGAATTTCATTTCAGCCCTCATCGACCATGTCATTTTTCTCCCGGGTGTGGTCTCGATTAGGGTCTCGGGCACCGCTGCAGCCGCGTATATTCGCTAACCCAAACTTCATTCGAATCCCCCCCAACGACAAAGTCGAGGAGGAGACACTGCCAGACTATCTCCCAGCGCGCTATTACCCCGTGCGTATTGGTGAAGTGTTTGTCGATCGGTATCAAGTGGTTGGGAAACTTGGCTTCGGCGCCAGCTCGACCGTTTGGCTGGCACACGACCTGAGGTAATTCAAGATCTGCACTCCCACAATCCGTCACGCCCGTCCTTACCCAAGAATGTAGCCAACACTGCCATGTCGCTCTCAAGGTCTTTATACGCTCCCAGGCACTTGGAGATCGTGTCGAGAATGAAATTGCCATGTACAAGCGCATGGAGCAGCGCGCATCTAGCCATCCAGGTCGGAGCGCTGTCAGGACCCTGTTAGACTCTTTCAGAGTCGACGGGCCGGAAGGGGACCATTTGGTCCTCGCGCACCCGCCACTGTGGCAAAGTGTTGAGGGAGCCATCCGTCGCAGTTCGCCTCGGAGGCTCCCGGCATCTGGCCTGCGCTTCGTCCTGAAAGACTTGTTCCTGGCGTTGGAGTACCTGCATGATGAATGTCACATCATTCACACCGGTAAGAGTCGATCCATTGTTCAAGCCACTGCTACAGGCCCTCCTGCAGTAGCTGTGAGCTGATTACTCCAAATAGACATCAAGGCGGATAACATCATGTTCGGTATCACGGATTCTTCCGTCTTCGCCGACTTCGAGGAGGAAGAGATGCACAATCCCTGTCCACGCAAAAAGGTAGAAGGGAGAACCATCTACACTTCTCGTGCAATGAAATCTCCTGGCAAAATTGGCCCGCCGGTCTTATGTGACTTCGGCTCTGCCGTGTTTGGAGATTGTCAGCACCTCGAGTGCGTACAACCCAACGTCTACCGGGCCCCCGAGGTGACATTACGAGCTTCATGGAACTACAAGATTGATATCTGGAATGTCGGCTGTATGGTAGGTGCTCTATTGGCAAAACACATTTCTCTTTGAAGGAGAGGATTGTTGCACAGCAAGGCTAATCAAGAGATACAAGGTCTGGGATATTTTCGAGGGAAACCAACTCTTCTACGGCATTGACCCAGAACATCATGCTTATCGAAGGAGGGCTCATCTCGCCGAAATCATCGCACTGCTCGGGCCTCCGCCAAAGGATCTCCTTGCGCGCGGTGACCTGGCTAGTAAATTCTTCTCGGATGAAGGTATGGTATCGCCATACTCCCCATTTCCAGTGAAGCTTGGTTTTATGTTTAACTAACACCATTAAACTGCCAGGCAAATTTAATGCTGGGATCGATTTACCAACCTCAACGTCGCTAGAGGAGATGGAGACACATCTTACAGGGGATGAAAAGAGACGATTTCTAGAGTTCATGCGGAAGATGCTCCAATGGGCTCCAGAACGACGAAGTACTGCTCAAGAGCTTTTCCAAGATGCTTGGCTACAGGAGCAGACGTAAAATCCAGGCCGTTTAGAAATTTCCGGCATAGTAATGTAAGCTAGAATCTCAGGCAGTGGTTACAGATTCATTATCAGCTTGCTGTACAGTAGATTCAAGAAGGATACACCTACTAAAAATGTACTTGCTGGGGCGTTTGAGGGCTCCAACAATGACGGGTCTGAGCTTCCATTTTTGGAAAGCATAACGCCGACACAGGTACTCTAGATATAATTGCACACTATTACGCTTTGGATGCCACGGTTCTACGGCTTTTGTTTATCCTACCCACTCGCAAGGCTACACGCAGGCTGCCTCCTGCGCTCGAGGATTCAAAACCCGCTGAGGAGCCTGCCAGGCAGCAAGGCGCAATCGAGTTGTTTGCGGTGATGCCCCACGACGACCGGGGCTGAGTTTGGCTACGGTGAGCTGCACAAGATGGACGCTTACCTCCGTGTGTCTAAACCACGTCTTTCCAGCTAGTAGGACCATTGTTCAAGGGAATGAAGAGGATCTTACTCCTGTACTGCGCTCTATGTGGAACTGAGGAGAATATTTGCTCCATAGCTGTCCAAAATACGGTCTGGGTCTCGGCTGTGGCTGTGGATTAGATGACGTTGAGAGATGAAGAGATGAAGGGAAATTTCAAATGAGGCTGTACTAAAGATCGGCCTATAATAGTCTCAATAGTCAAGAATCATACCTCCTTATGGGGTGGATTTTGCATACTGAAAATATGAAGGCATTGAATCATCTGAAAAACGTTCAACCGTTGTAGATGTTCATGAAACACTTTCACAAAACCTCTGGGTATCCTGAGTTACCTCAAATTAAACCATTTCTCTTTCAGTTCTTGATCCTTTGGCAATACCTGCCCTTCACGAAAAGCAATAGCCTCTCCGTCCATCAGACCGTGCACATAAGAACCCCCTAGAAAAAGATACTCGTCCACGTGCCCGGTCTCGCGGAGGATATATGGTAATGCACCTCCAAAGAGAACACACACACGGTCTCCAGGTCTTGTGCAAGGGGGACCTATACCCATATAGCCCTTTTTAGTCACAAAAAACTGACGACCGCGTGCCGAGCGCAGCATGCCTCGATGAAAGGATAAAGTTCTTTCAACACCAAGACAGGATATCCTCTTCATCATCTCCAGGTTGGATAATACAGCTTCAGTATCGTTTGGGTAGATCTTATCAAATACCATTTTGAGCCACGCGAACGTCCCAATTCCTTTGAGCGAAGGGCTTCCTTTGGTTGCCGAGTTACTGCAACCGACAGCGCGGCGCATCAGAAGGAGAAGCCGCCTGCTCATTCCCACATCCTTTTCAAGGACGGTGGTAAATTGGGAGAAGGCGAAGGCCACGAAATCGTCAAGGTATTTATGATCCTTGATGGGTTGAAGCCTGTGTGGAAAGGTATCCGATCGTCCACGGCCGCCAATTAGTGTTAGAAGAAATGGTCTAATAATATCTGAGCAATACCTCTCAGTACATAAATCCTGGTATTTGATGATCAGATTGCTGAATTCGGCAACTTCTTTGATGGTAGTCATAGGCCGGTCAGCCGTTTCCTTTACCACATCAACTTCAAGGCCTTTTAAAGGCATCATGTTCATGTCAGTTGACACGCCCTGTCTTGCTTCCAGCTGACCCGATGCTCTGAAGTAATGCTCGGTGAAGTCAAGCGATGGCATGTCGCTATGCCACTGCCACCTCGGAGCCCACAAAGGGTGTTTTGCGTTGCTAGGGTCGCTTATGACAGGGTGATCGAGGACTGCCAGACTTTTTGTGGCTGATATAACTTTCAAAGCAAAATCAGCAAACACCTTCTCTTCTTCTTTGTTGTAATCTGGCACCATGCCGTAGTCGATTCCATCAGCGAGCCCGATCAAAGCAAATATCATATCGCGCGGATCAGTTGCTTGATATGAGAGGGTCATAGTAGCAAGCTCAAAAAGGTCTCTGTTCTTTGCACCCATGGCTGTAAAAGTCGCGTAACCGTTCAAGAGGGATAGCCTTGGACAATCGTCCCTACCATCCAGTTCACCTATCCCTAGACAAAATGCTTTTGCCCTGAACAATTCAAATTGCTCTTTTGAGATTTCCATGCTACCCCATAGCAGTCTGTAGGTCGACGCTACTACAAGTTCCTGTATGATCCACACTCGCTCGAAGTATGGGAGGCAGAGCATAGTTTCTAAGCTACTCCAACTCGGCGAGCTTCGGGTGGGAAGTTTGAACTTTTGAAGCTTTTCGTCCGTAGGAAATATCACTGCGCTACTGGTGGCAATGAGAATATCGGACAAAGCTGCTATGGTGGTCATGATCATGGCGGCATGTCCTGCTTGTTCCAGTGTCGCTGGACCGAGCCATGCTTCCACACATTCAGCACTAGAATAAATGTCTCTCATGACACTGACTTGGGCAGATCTTTCTTCCATGTCATTCTGATTGATACATATCTGATCGATCCAGAGGTAAACCGGGTTGCTGGAGGACCTGAGGCGTCTCATGGCTGCATCAAGGTTGTCCGTTATTAGAAACTGCTCTTTGTTGAAGCACATTGATTTGGTTCTCTCATTAGGCCCCCATACATAGCTGAGTGCTCGGTAGGCGGGAGACTTCTTTCGTGGATAGGTTTCAAGCGCGCCGCGAAGCTCATCATTTATTCCTTTTCCAGGATCAAGCCGGACAATCCTGAAGTAGTTGCTGTTGGGGAGTTTCTCATATGGGAACGACTCATTGTAAACTGGGTCTTTGGTGTATAAAG
The DNA here is from genome assembly GCA_013184415.1 of Fusarium concolor. Classification (NCBI taxonomy): domain Eukaryota; kingdom Fungi; phylum Ascomycota; class Sordariomycetes; order Hypocreales; family Nectriaceae; genus Fusarium; species Fusarium concolor. The sequence goes on from JABCJY010001514.1 coordinate 9,703, forward strand.
AGGCTGCCATAATGTAAAGTCACAGAGGTGTAGAGGTGTTAGTTAGAAACTTAAGAATAAAGATCTCTCACCATAGCTAAGTAACTGGTCATGAAATGGCGCAAGGGAAAGGGGCCAAATATTTGTAATGGAAAATCTAAGACTATCATTTTCCAGCATAGCCTCTCACCTCGCCTTACCCCGCAATTGTTACACTTCAGGTCTCTCATGCCCCAATCGGGATTGTGGCTATTCTCTCTTCCCACCGAACTGATCCTCGATACGTCCAGTCAACTACCACTCATTCAGCCCTAGCCCTATTTGGCTAGCTGCCTCCTGCCCCGTCATGGACAGTCAGCCTCGTGCCTATGAATGCGACGTGATCCGCTACAACTGGTTAAATACATTGACCTCTTGTCGTTACCTATTTCGGTTGGCCGAGTGTCATTTATCTTTCGCTATCTCGGCTCCGGTAAAAACTTTGTTGACTCGAACTAGATTCATGCGAGTGACCTCGCCGGTATAGGCTCACTATCGGAGCAAGAGCCTTGACTACTCCTCTTCCTCCACCACCTCTTTTTTAATTAGCTTTTAAGATCCATAAAGGGAATGATAATAATAGCAGTGTCATAAACCGACTTTTACTCAGGAATGTTGGCGTCAATAGTGTGATTAGTTACACTTACAGCAACATTTCTTACGCAGTCGAAATACCATGACTTCTCATCGTTGACGAAGTTATTAGAGCCTGTGTCGAAAGGTTACGTATCACGAATGCTACAGAAGGCTAGGATGGTATATCTGGCCCTGAACGTGTTTTGTAAGATGAAAAGTTCTGGGGCGGTGGACCTATCCTCTTTCTTGGGTTCTGATTCCACTGTGTAAGATCAGGTCGCGGTAGGCTAGACAATATGATAAAGAATAGACATTTGGTTTCTTGTTTGCTCGGGGATTCGGGCTCATGAAAACTCTGGGAGGTCCCGACCCTCTCGGGAAGAGATTTCAAAGGCACCGTTGTTCTACCTGAAAAGTCTTCTGTCACAGTGCCTGAAGCTCTGGGTGCCTACGGCGACCAAGTCGCACAGTTCACAGTAGTCTGTAAACAATAAGAATGTCACGCCATTTTTGGTGGAGTATTCACTAGTTTCACGATATTTATTCAAGCTCCTAAGTCCTTCACTTTTTTGGGAACTTAGGCCGACGCCACAGGAACTAAACCAGCCAGTCTGCGTACATTCACGACACAGCTAGTAAAATAATAGCTGGCTGTGGCTGAGCTGAAGAATAAGCGGTAAAAACAGGCTGGAACTATTGAGACATTTAGCAGAAAGATGGGAGTCGAGATCATTTTTGGCGTCTATAGCTAGATACAACATTCCTATTGGAATCCTAGACAATGGGGCCCTTCACCGCTGGTTGTATCAGTATACATTATAGAAGAAGCTATAAATTCAACTCCGTCTCTTGCCATTGTCTTAGAAATCACCAACCACAATTACTACTCTTTTTGGATATAAAGAAATTACAATGATGTCCCCGTGTCTTCTTCTTCTATCTATCCTAGGCTTCACTTCAGCCGCAACGACTTCTCCTCTCTCGATCTTCACCGACCCATCCATTCCTCCCTTCAAACTCTTCCCCCCTAGCATGACTGGGTTCAACAACCCTAAAGGCATTAACCTGACGGCTGTTTTCTATTCGATTACTATGGAGGGTTCATATTACATGCCGGCTTTGTTGATCATCACAGAGCCAGCGCCAGCACCCGGTACAACAAATGACGCCAACGCCGTTGATATAGCCTCCTTCCCCCTGAACACCCAGAACTTCTTCGAGTTTTATACAAACAACTACCTCGGACGGCTGCACAACCATGGCAGCCAGCCCGCCCTGGACACCGCAAGAGTTTATGTCTCGGAAAACAAAATATCGACTATGAGCGATACTACGATTCCTATTGAAAAGTTGATTTCACGGAGTTCTCGCTCTAGAGATGGCAGGTCACCTTTTTATTACACAGATGTTGTTGGAGGCATATCGATCAACTTCAACGGGACCAAGATTACGGGCGGTATCGCTATGCTTGGACATCAGCAGGATCGCAGTACATGGTCTGATAACTCTTGGTATGTAAGCTTTAGAGTGAACTTTAATGGCACTCTATTAGGAAGGTCAGTTTTGAAAGTCTAAGTTGGCGTTGAGCATTAGGGTTGGTAGTTTGGATTGTTTCCGATTACCCATTAAGATCAGAATAGCTTCAATATATCATCCTATAACGCTAAAGATTTGCGGGAAGACTCAGTCTGGAAGATGGGTATTGTTCCCTAATAGCTGAGATTACAGAATTAACTATTTCCATTTTCCAGACCTGACTAAGTTACTATGAGAACTTTACAAAAGGCCTATCTACGTAATAGCCGTATTAACTGTTGTTTCATATCCTTATACAAGATCCATTATATCTGAATTTACCTCAAGGAACTTATCAAGCGAGCGACAAGTTGAGGTAATGGGAACATGGGTCACATCGCCTTTACTAATGTTTCTGGGGAAAACAGCCTCTCCTTTATTTTCTACTTAGTAACAGGGCAGCCTTCTCTGTTTGCAGCGAGGGCTTCATAAATACTTTGACAAGAATTTTCGATTTGTTGAAAAACAAGGGGTCCGGAAATGAAAGCTGAAAAAGCCCCCAAATTAGTCCATCTAGCAGAACGCGCTATTGCCAACAGGGAATGTGCTGTCCCTGCAGATGCCGGTCTGGTCGTTGGTAAATGAGAAGCCGCACTTGTTTCTGCAGCTGCCGAAGCCTCGCTTGGATAGGTCGCGCGCGTGATGGCTCGCTTCGGTAGTGTTGCTTCCAAAGTACTCGTGTCCTACAGGTAGATCGACGCCCTCGATGTAGACATCGGGTTTCAGACGACCAAGAAAGCTGTCATCACGCTTGGTGTTTCCGAGAAGGTTCTTAGCAAAGGTGGCAAACTTCTGGGCATCGGCTCTGCCGGCAAAAGTGAAGATGGCATCGGCAGTGAAGCAGAACTGGTTAGTGAGCTGCTTCGTAGACACCAGAGTCTCGATGTTAACGAGCACGCCTGGGATCTTGGAGAAAAACCACTGGTCGTAGATTGCGCGGGCATAGGCCTGGACGATGTCGACGCCAGAACTGCCGAAGCAATCCCTGAGCGCCTGGTTGAAAACGATGCCTGTGACCACGGACACTTTCCTACCGGTAAGTTCCACGGTGGCTCGCTCGTCGATATCTCGTGACCCAAGAGATACATCAGTGGGATGGGCCACAGTGGCCATAGTAGTCGCCGCAAAGAGGGTCAAAGCCTTAGTGAACCACATCTTGAAGGATATAGTTGATAAAGCTCTGAGACAAGCAGAAATTTTATTGTTGTTAGAGGATTTGTGTTTTTGTGGTTTGGGATCTGGGATCTGGTTGAGTGCTGTTGTTGAGAATGAGTCTCGCTTTCCTTGGCATTCTCATGGCTTTATATACTCATCTCGGAGGTTAAAAGAAATATATTCTATATCTTTCACTCGGCTGCTTATGATGCAAAATGTAAGTTCCCTTTGCCCATCTCAATCATCGACCGTATTTTCGACGGTTCGCATGGCAGAGGCAAGCTACCACTCGAGCAATCATAGTGCTTGCGAATGCCTTCAAGCTTACCAACAAAGTAAGCCCTTTGGCCAGAAAGAGTAACAAGATCCGAGCTTGCTCACTAAATACGGATAATAACAGAGTAGGGTGTGATCTTCTGCACTTCCCTACCTCTCCGCTTATCCTTCTTCTCCGCTAGCCCAATATCTCCACTTACACAACTTTACCTTGTGCTATCGATCCAACTGACTCATATACTACCTACGTAGGTAATTGGTCTTTCCCCGATCCAGGACACCGGAGCCACACTCCTATCTCCCCCAAACACAAAACGCCGCAATAATATGACTGCATTGTTACTATGTATGATTTCCAATGAGCAGCCAATCAATTTAGTCCACAGTATACTAAACGGGTTGAGAATGCGACGAATTGCGTAAACGCCGCTTATTCTGGCCGTTTGGTTTCTCAGTCTCGGATCATGCAACCGCATTTGACTTTCCTTCGACTAGCCCTGTCTAGCCGAGGCTTCTATTAGTTCCTTGTTATGCTATATATTTCAAGCATTCTCTTTACAGTATTTGCGTAAACAACCTAAGACTCTTCAAACGCCATTGACGTTATCATCCCCCCCTCAATTCATGCTTATTTGTGCCTTTGCAGAGACGAGATAGATGGTGACAAACGATATCAGCGTGGTGCCTCATGCTTATTGACGCCTTTAACAAGTCACGGCTATGACAGTAGCGATATATGGGGCTTGATCACCTTGGGCTTGTAACCCAATCCTGTAGCAAATCGCTTATTAATCTAAAGGGGCAACAAACTTGAGACTACTACGTATAGAGAATTTCAATGTTTTGCATGTGGTACGATGCACGATTGCCATCATGGCTAGTAATTGGATCAGTCGAGAGGAGTAGAAAAGAATACGCACGCGAAAGGGAATGGACAGCAGCGTAGTATTGTACCTGGAGCCACTGCCAACACATATATCCCGTCCTGTGCTTAACTTATAACTTGGACTAAAAATATTTCAATCGTTGTGAGAGTTTGGGTCGCACAATTAATGAATAATTCAGACTGATAGAAACTTGAACTTCAATTCAACAATTTTAGTCCACCCAGGTTCAAATTCTTCATCTCACTTTGCAAGTACCCAACCGCGCGACGCAATGTTTCTTTACCTCCATAGCAAGCACCACTCTCAATATGCTGTGCCAAACCGCTCACGGTCGAGAAGCTCTTTGGGGGTTTCGTTCTACTGCTGCCCTTCACCAAAGCCAGTGGACAATGGAATGATAGGTCATTAGGTAGACTGCGAACCAAGGTCAGGGGCATCTTGGCATGAACGCTTGACGACAAGTGTTGTTGAAGCGCCTTAGAATTGAAGGTGCGGCTGCGTCTTCGTGGACAGAGGGGGCATCGTTGAAAACCAGCTGCTACACCGAGTTGCTGATCAAACGCTTGAGTGAGGTTCGAAATGCCTGAAATATTTGAACTTAAACTTCCTGTCGGTGTGTGGATCACTGTGGGTGGATAAGAGTCAAGGAATTCAGTTGACGTGGGAGTAAGCAGTGGACTGTTGGTTGGCGGTGTCGAAGCCTCAGATATGTCATCCTCCAGAAACAACATGTTTGAGGCTCGGTTTGCGATGATCCCCGTCGCGTCGTTTCTTGCAATGGCCGCGTTTAATTGCGCCTTTGCTATCTTTGATGGGCAACTCCCACTTTCCAAGTGATGCAACTGCGCTGACGGGCAATTGAACTTTTTCTTGCATTTACCACTTGCTAGACACTTAATGTGGCATAATGGCTGGTGTCGGACCGAGTTCTGGTGCTGCTTCAACGCATCCATGGTCTTGAATGTCTTTTTGCACATGTCGCATCTTGTAAGATTCTGGTTTGCTTGGTGTACTCGGCTATATCTAAGATGTTCTGAGAGTCCTTTGTCCGTTTTGAAATTACGGTTGCAATCGCAACAATAAAACTGAGTTGGGAGGGACATCGTTTCCCAGACTGAATGTGAAAAATTCGGCATATATGGTGCAATATGGTCAAAGGACAACCGTGATCAGAAGGTATTGGTGGGAGGTATTTATATTTATCAGTTGAGCTGCCGGGTAAGTTGAATCGTGACGCCACCATGACGCATGGATAGGTTACAACAATTTGTCTTTCCTTTCTCTGCACTGTACAGTACTGGTTAGTTGTAGGCGGGAGTGCTAGCTTTCGCCATCTCCAATTAACTGACTGTATAGAGCACAAAATCATATTCTAGGCGCGATGAGTCATACACGCACAAGGGAGTGAGAAAGTTTGAATACCTAATGGCTAAAAGAGTAAAAGGGAGATCGAATAAGTCAGCAAAAAGGGAGCGTTGGTTATACAATCTCCATCTGATGTCACCGGATGCAGCTTAGTTTGTCCAGCCAGTATATGAGAAACGCCCAGTTCCGATTGCATTATATTCAGTAAGAGATAGTTTATCCGTAGAATCTCATAAGAGGTTTGATGGTTACGAGTCTATTACTTTCCCGCGTTTATAAGTCTATGTTAGAGAACCATTTGAATATCAGGAGCAAAACATGTTTAGGCCCATCGAAGTTCAATCGGGCCTACAAATACCAGTCCCTATCCTGACTATTTATCCTTCTTAGATACTCGATCCATTCATCACGAAGCTAGCCTAAGGGAGAGTGAATACTGAAACTTCAGGTTCCGGTTGGAGATTTTCAACCTCCTTACACAAAACATAATCCCAAAATGATGGCGGTCCAACGAGAAAAACCCTAGGGCCTCCTTTTCTTAATCATAAATTAGATGTTCCCATCTAATAGATAATTCACACCCAGCCTCAGATCGCATAAGACGTCGGGAACATCTTCATATAGCAGGAGCAAGTGGTCTAGCGCTATCTCATTTGCTATCCCACTCGGGTATCCCACTTCATCCGAGCGGGATATCCAACCTAATATGAAGGAAGGATCAAATTTGTCAGTGATTAGTATTCCTTTTTAATGGTACGACTTTCTTACTTAAATCCTTCTAACTCATCTTGTCCAAACTTCGAATTAATTATAACTTCCACAAAATTAAATCTCGCCAGACACGATGCCCTCCAGTGTAGTTGCACCCACCATATTAGACGACACTGTCACGCGACTCATAAACGATGTCGTCGAGAACGGGTCCAGTTTTCTTGCAGACGATGATAACTTGCAGCATTACAAACAACACTTGAATCATCTGGAAACAGCATCTAAACTCGCTCTTCTTCGAGAATGTTTATGTGTACGACCGCCTTTGCCACTACTTCCAGAGGACCTCCTCCAGAATATTGATTCAATCCTGAGCCGTGTCCGTGGGCATAAACTAGCGACAGATGCTTCATATCTCTCTCCTTCGCGCATTATCGAACATGGAGATGGTCGAAGAGCAAAACTCCACCTTTGGAGAGGGGATATCACAACCTTAACTGGCGTAACAGCCATCACCAACGCCGCCAATGGTCAAGGCCTGGGATGTTTCCAGCCAATGCATAGATGTATCGATAACATCATTCATTCCGAAGCAGGACCGCGTCTCCGGGAAGAATGCTTCCAGCTGATGAAAACAAGAGGAAAAGAGATTCAACCTGGAGAGGCCATCGTTACTGGCGGTCACGCACTCTACGCCTCTTCAGTGATTCACACCGTCGGACCTCAACTGAAACGCGGCGCTAAGCCCACTGAATTTGAGAGATCTCAACTAGCGAAATGCTATGAGTCGATTCTTGAAGCTTTAGAACTTCTCCCGGCAGGACAAGATGGAAACAAGTCGGTTGCTCTTTGTTGCATATCAACTGGTTTGTTCGCCTTTCCAGCTGATGAAGCAGCTGAAATTGCAGTTTTTGCTGTAACATCTTGGCTTCAGCAACATCCATCTACGACAATCACAGATGTGATCTTCAACACCTTCACTGAATCAGACACCGAGATCTACTCCAAGATTCTTGGCCCTCAAAACCCGATCTCGTCCGTCAAGGCTTGTTCTCGTGGTTCCCTCGCTTTGGCTCTGGAATGGCTCGACTCTGCAGACGCTGTTCTCGTCACCGCCGGCGCAGGATTATCCGCAGCTGATGGCTTAGACTACCATTCGCGAGATCTCTTCAAGAAAAACTTTCCAGGATTTCTCAGATACGGCTTGACATCGCTTTACAGCGTCTTTGGTTTCGATGGCTGGCCGTCAGAGGAGTATCGATGGGGCTATTACTTCACCCATCTGAACATGGTTGCAAACTGGTCAAATACACCAACTTACCAGATTCTGATCCCATGGTTGAAGAAGTTTGGACCAGATGCATTTGTCCGCACGTCAAATGCCGATGGACTCTTCCTAGCCAATGGCTGGTCGAAGAAGCAGCTGTCTACACCCCAGGGCTCATATGGGTATTTGCAATGTCTGAATAACTGCCGAGTCAACGCTGTCGTCGAATCCGCTCCTCTGGTAGCCGATGCGATGCCACATATCGACAAAGTCACCCAGAAACTCATGGATTCAACCAAAATTCCCCTCTGCAAGTTTTGCGGTTCCAAGATGAGCATTTGCGTACGGGCAGGGTCATGGTTCAATCAGACGCCTTTCCAAGCAGGTGAAACCCAATGGAGAGCGTGGAAATCTCGAATACTCAAAGAGAAGAAAAAATTGGTGATTCTAGAACTTGGTGTTGGAATGAATACGCCTGGAGTTTTGAGATGGCCGAATGAAGATCTGGTCATGAGAAGCGACGGGTTGGTCAAGCTCATACGCGTTGGATTGGGACAAGAGGCGATGGTGCCGTGGGAGCAGGAAGATGAGGGTCTAAGCACTTGTATCCAAGGTGATATCGGGCGCGGCATCCCGCTGTTATTAGATTAGACGTGGGAGCACTGTCTTATATAGAGAAATAAATAGAGGTGTCGAACTTTTGTATGGGATTTTCCTTAATTTTTATTTTACTGTATTATCTGGGTATACGATAAGCGTGAGAACTATCATATCACCATAACAGTTAGCTTAGGAACCCCTATTTTATAC
>JABCJY010001516.1:0-51962 GCA_013184415.1 Fusarium concolor
ATATTATTTCTTCCCCTAGTTTAGATATTATACTGGTCACTGGATGAAGGATGTTCGCTGGATCATCCAGTTTGAGCAAAGGTTCTTTAGGTATGAAGCTCCATTTTATGCGCTTCCCTTGAGATCACAAGACTGACAGCACGACTTCTCAGAAATAGTCCAATACATGACATGGAACTCCGCCCGACTTTACCATCAATCTATCAACGCGACTCGCAGCGGCGCACCCCTCTTTACAACCGATCCCAAAGCACAAGCCTGTATTATTTGGGAGACCAAGGCACTGTGGAATCGGATTCGCCGTCATGATGTTACTCTCCCTGCCCGAGGGCCTGAAACACCACGGCAACTGTTCCTGACGACACTGCTTCAGCCATTCGTAAGATGGAAACTGAGGATCAGAGGACGTGGAGCACCTGGAGGATGCATGGAAAGCAGGAGCAACTGATTGATTTGGAAACCTCCCCCCGACCCTTCAGACCCAAACAAGGCCGCCAACATTGCATTTCTGCCTGACTTCTGGAGACAACGGCGTAGGTAGGAAGGCTAGCTTTTGCCACAAAACCGAAGCAAACGGACCTCGACATTTGGCGACCAGGGCAATGGGGATCCCGCACAACCATGAAAGATGATCGCGGGCGACTCTTCCAAAACAAAGCGAAGCAAACGGACCTCGCCCAGTTACCACTATCACTACAAAGTTTCGCTCAACGAAAATGGCGGCAAACGGAGCCAGAAAATACAGTGAAATTTCGAAATCTACATACACCACCAACTCGGCCACTCTTGAACCAGTTACCCGGTACTATCGAGGGCGCAGAGACTTTATCTAATAGGTTCCATCAGGTTCGCAGGGCTCATTCTAAGCAGGCCTCATAAGAGCGACCTTGGGTATATTCTTCCAATAGATAGATCAGAATCAACCTTATAAAGAAGGGCCTTCAAATCAACCTCCGTTAGCATAATTACTTCCTATAACATAGACTCTCATCATGCCTAGAGAGCCTCTTAAGATCTCGAGTTTCATGTCTTCAACCCCGGATCTGATCGCCAGCCTTGACAGGAAAGGCATCCGCCTATAATTTACCTATACCGCCCAAAGCAGCCTCACCCTCGCCAGATGTGTGTCGTCTCATCGTCTCTGGAGAGACTCTTCAGACCGCATCACAGGCCTCAGCGCCAGCTTCTTAGTTGCCCAGAACCTAAACCTACTGTCCTCCGTCGGGAAAGTGCAGTAACTCGAACCAGCATTTCCCTGTCAGAGACAGAACGACCCTCCTAAGAGGTACCGTAGGGCGTGCTACCATTGCACCAAAGCGGGTTGATTATTTATTGTTGAGGTTGTTTGCTCGGTTTTGGGTTATATAACTAGAGGCACTAGGAAGGAATTAGGTCCAGTGAAGCACAGGTCATCCTATAACTGAGGATATGCAACTGTGCTTAGCATTGTAGATCAATGATATGCAAACGCTGATGGATGGATATAGGTGAGCCATGATTGACACCCGTGTGAGAAGTGTCAGCCAGCTGCCACACAAATATACAACTCTGCGAACTTGATTAAAAATAAATTATGTAAGCTAAGGGCTACACCCTCCTATGAGAACACCCTACCTGTTGCTCTTCTCCTCTTTCTCTTTTCTTTTTCCTTCGTCACGCAACAATGTCTGTTACCAAGGACTGCGTAGTCTTGTGAGTGCTGCTCGTCGTGACTTCTTCTCTTTTCATTTTCATCTATCTAACGGTGATTAGCTCTGGCCAATTTGGTCCTATCCTCGCGGGTAGCAATCCAACATTCGGAACGTCAACCAAACTAAGCTCCAAGTTTCTTCTTGCGAAAGGTATCGACGTGGATCCATTCATTGGATTTTACGTGAAATTTCCAGAGAATCAAGACGAAAATGAAGCCCGTGGGTTTGGTGTAAGACATAAATGTATGTCCCGTTCGATTCTTAAGCCTAATAGATGACTGATTAATATACAGATGACCGAAGCACCCGACGCACCATACCCCTTGATGAACACACCATCACAATCAGATTCCACCGAGACCAGACTCGGTTCATCGTTCAGGAGGCTCCAAAGTCCATTGTCGATCAATTTTCCCTGGCCAAGAAAGATAAGGCGGCCCTCCTTACTGTTTCTGTGAACGCCCCGGTCACTGTCGTCGGCTTTGGTGTACCCTTTCGTGGTTCCGATGCTGAAATCTACGGTTGGGTCAACGATAACCGACGTATTGGAAATGGTACAGATCTACTGAGTCTCGTCCAACAGGGAAGTTTCACGTTCCTGTTCAACGAGTTGGCTCATAATATCGAGAGAATGTTTTCCCCGGAGAAACTGCCAGATATCTTCCGCTATCCGTACAGCAAGGACCAGTCTTGGAATTTTGAGCAGCTCCACGCTGAGGCCACGAACATCAAAGGGCATCAGTTTCAACCCGCTCTCCAGTAAGTAATGCGCGTTATTATGTGCCTACGAACTAACCATGATGTAGGTATCGTGACGACGAAAGCCATGTCACAGCCGTTGTTCAGGGAGCTGTTCAAGACGTAATGTGGCTGGAGGGCAAGCGTATTGAGGCATTTGGGAATGAGTTTCAAGCAAAGCACGCACCATGCTGACTTGTGTTAAGATACTCGAGACAAAGTTTCCAAGCTACTCCGTCCCCATTCCCGACGTCGACTTTTATGAAGCTGCATTCTTCTACATGATAATAGCCATGCCCCCAGACTTCCGCAAAGAATACGCCGCAGCTTGGAGTCGCCTCTCCAAAGAGGGGTGCCTTAAGGTCCACCTATTCAATTTGCACGATGATAGAGATGCTCACAGCACTTGGTATATTTATCTTATGGAGTGAATTCAATCCAACCTTACTTACACTCTACAAGTCTGCTAGGATCATGGTCTATCCCAAAGGTATCGTGGCACTAAGGGGCCACCTCATTGACTCTCACAAGGTCGTCTTGAACATTAGACGTCCTAGAGAAGAGGCCTATCCGTATCTCATGCAGAGCTATGAGAGCCGCTTTACAGCCAACCGAGCGCTCGAAGAGGACAAAGAGCAATAGAACTGCGTTGCCCTCGAATTTAATTCGCAACTTCCGGATTGCGCTCGAAAGGTCATTGCCGCGAATCGCTTCCTTCCCTCTGCGGATCCGACAAACCTTTCGAATAGGGGCCATGAAGTGCGAGACCGCATGGAGTTACACCGAGCCCTGCTTCGTGGCGAAGCCTTCTACGGCTGGATGTCCAAGCCTCCGAGCATCAAAGACGCTATGGAAATTGAAGACATAAGTCTTCGTTCTCTCCTTGTCGAGAACCTCCTGGAGGGTATTGATAAGGATTACGCTGATGCTATCGTTGCAGAGGCTCTTCCTCGAGATCGAGCTCGCTTCCGCAGCTATCTCTCGCATCGGCCTCTCGGTCTTGGTATCGTCACTGGTGTAAGTACATATCCCTTTTCTTCTTCTTCTTCTTCTTTTCTATTCTGAGGTCGACCGACTCGCATATCTTATGAATAGCTTCACAAGAACTATTCGCATCTTACCTAAACTTTCCTAAACTTTCCTAAACTTACCTATCTTACCTGACTTTAGGTATCCCTTAGCTAACTCAATTCGCAGGGTCCGGGTTTCGGAAAAACCACTGCGGCAGCCGCTTGTACTCTTGCGATGGAAGCAAAGTTCGGCCATATTCTCTGCTCGGGCCCCAACCACGTCGCTATCGACAACTTCGCTGGCCGTATTGATCGGCGCAGCCGTGCCGTTGTTGCGCGATGCAATGAAGAAAAGCGGGCCCTAGGTTCCACGCCCCGTCGCTATCGTCGTCCGCTTATTGTCCGCTATTATAAACAAGTCGAGGAGCGCAAGGCATTCAAGAACCTTCTCAAAGACCCGATGCTCATGCTGAGCGGCGATGCTGCTCCTAGCTCGCAATTCCGTCCACCATCCATGTGGAAATTCCATCTGTCCAGTTCCTTCTGGCTCCTTGTGGTGCTTCGATCGCCTTTCATCAAGGATCTGCATCCAGATGACAGCGAGGTGCTACACGCAGCACAGAAGAAAATTGACGAGAACCCAGCTCTTGCCGACCTCCGTGCCGTTGCGACACAATACATTACCTGGGACGAGTTCAAGGAGAGCAGTAACTTTGATCACACCATGCAGCTTGCATACCAGTTGCTTGAGGGAATCCCTGACTGTGCCGATATCCTTTGCGCATCTGCTACTGATTCCGAAACGGATGAAGGTGCCAAACGCTTCAAGCTGAACTCAGGAGGCATTGCGATTGACGAGGCAGCCGCCATGCCACGAGCCGACCTCCTTTGTGTTTGGGGTAACACTTTGTCTCCCTGTTTCGTCTTTGGTGACCTTAGGCAGCTTCCACCGAAGGTGTTGATGGGTAACGTGACATGGCCCGACTCCAAAGACTTCATCAACCGCTTTGCTCTCGAAGCAAAGATTTTGGCTCTGGAGTACCTGCAGGCTTGCGGTATGCCAACATACCGTCTCAAGACCAGGTGAGGATGGCCAATGGCATGTTCGATGCAGTTTCCAAATTCATGTATCCGGATGTGCCATTTGCCTACGATGTGTTGCGGGACCCTTCCTACTCCGAGTTCAAGGTCGGCCGAGACCTCGAATCCTTCGCACAAGCTAAATATCCTGATCTCAAATCATGCCCCCCTGGCACTCTCAAGCCAGTCTTCATTCACTGTGAAGGTGCCACCATCGTTGGTAACGAGATGCCAGGATCCAAGCGGAGTCCTCAACAGGTTAAAGTAGCATTGGACTTTGTCCTAGACTTTGTCCGAGAGAAGGAAGTCAGCGCCTCTCAGATCTCCATGATTGCGCCTGATGCAGGCAATGTTGCGCTCATCAACTCCCAGCTCAAACTGCCTAGGTACTGTGACTTGAAAGGTCTGCCTGAGGCTACAACCATAGACTCCTTCCAAGGTCAAGAGAACGATGTCATCGTCGCAGTCACGGGTACGGTTGCAACCGAGGGCCCTGGACTTATCGCCGACGCTCGGCGACTTAATGTCATGTTCACCCGAGGCAAATGTGGCCTCGTCGTCATCGGTAATATTCACGTTGCTGATGCTGTTCCTAACCCTAAGATCGATGTTAAGCCTAAGGGTGAGGGAAAGGAGCCTGTCTTCACTGTCGAGACTGCTACTGGTGGTACGGCCATGATCAAGGCTTCAGAGCTACGCAAGCTCTATAAAGATCTTCATGATACTGGACGGGTTGCGAGGATCCTGGTCGAGCACAAGGACAAGGTCAATATCAAGGAGGAAGAGGTCGAGGATGTGCTCGCTGATTGGGTGGGTGATGATAACGAGATCAAGGAGGAAGACTTCGATGCTGATTTGAGTGATCTGGAGGAGGATTCGTTCTTTTGAGCGTGACAGGGCACAGGCCTTGGGGCCGGAGCAGGGGCAATTAGCTAGCTACGTTGACAGCCTCTGGTGGCCTCTACTAAGGCATTCTGAGGCCTATTTTGCAATTGTCCTATCCCTAGGTAGTTACTCTTGGCACTGTAGATCAACAACATGCGAACGCTAGGAGACAGACACATTTCATCATATCATTCAAGGGAGTACTCTGCCTGCTACGCTCAATGAACTGTCTCAGTACCCCCAAAACACTAATAGTCATCAGGGAGCGCCCCATCTGCTCCATACCCTGATTACAGCTTCTCCTTGCACATCCATAAACAGCCTACAAACCCACGATCACTTCTTCTTGTGAGGGTATTTGAAATGACAGTAGTAGCAACGCATGATAAGGCCATTACCATCACGCTCAATGTACGATCCGTAATCTGCCTTGCATCGAAAATTACGGCACACGTCGATGCCGTCAATCGCATCGAGAAAATTATCGATGTTCTCAGAATCTGCCAGCCTTTGTTCCTTCGCCTCATCCCGAGCTTTGGTGAGAGCTAGAATCTTGTTTCTCGCTTCATCCTTTTCTTTTGTGAGGGTTGCGACCTTGTGCTTTTCAACCCCCAAGTCTCGTTGTAGTTGATCTCGTTCAGCGAGAGAGAGTCCAACTCGTTGCTTTCCTTTCTCTATTTCCAGTTCTGTCTGAAGGCCATCACGCTCTTGGATGCAGGCAGAAGCTCTCTTTCGTTCTTTCGTGTAAGCCTCTTGCCATCGCTTTTTCTCAGTGGTAGCTACTGCGGCGTCGGTCATGGCCTTTTCGAGCTCTTTTGAAGTGCGAGCGATTTCGGCAGAAAGTTTAGCAGACTCCTTTTGCTCGGCTTTCAGAGCGTTTCGAAGTTCGTCCCGTTTGGATTCTGAGAAATCCGACTTGTTCTTCTTCTCGAGGTCAAGAGCATGTTTCAAGTCATCATGCTGTTGAGTCAAAGTGGATAACTGGTTCTTGCCGTCATCCCATCGCTTCTTGAGCAGGTTCTTCTCTGATGTCACGACTCGGAGCTCTCTTTGAGACGACTCTAAGGTTTCGGTACTTTCTTGAAGCTTCACCTCTGCCTTGGAAGCCCTCTGCTCTGCTTCTTCAACCCGCTGGAGGTGTTTGCGATTCTCGGTGTCCTGCTCAGAAATGGTTTCAGACTGCTCTTGAACGTGTTCTTGAAGTCGCTCATTTTCGGATAGTAAAGCAGTGATTTTCTCTTTGAGCTGGTCGCATTCCGACGCTACGATCGAGACTTGTTGTTCATGAGAGATAACCTCGGCGGCGGCCTGACTTCGAAGGCTCGCATCGAAGCTCTGTAGAAGGGTGGTGTCATCAAAGGCCGGCAGGTGGGCTAGAGAGTGAAGATGAGCGCCGGCAATAGAAACAAGCATCCTTTTGGTCGCATGATCGTTTGGGGTGGAGTGCAAAACGGAAGCCACCACCGCGGCGAATGTTGAGTCATTCCAGTAGTTGCGAAGCTTCATTTGGATGTATTGCCTCGCATGTTGGGAGAGCGCCGGAATCTCGTAATAATTAGCGATGGTATTGATCCTTGCGTGGCACAGCAGAGCCTCTCGTATGAACTCAGTGTTCGAGGGATCTAGAGGCTATCAGCTAAGGCAGAGTGTGCAGGCAGAAGTGCACATACGGTTAGGGTCGTATCCGGAGATTTCAAAGACGTTGAGAATGTAATCGCCCGAATAGAGAAATTCGAGCATGTAGTGAAGTGTTAGATAGTCAAAGCTCTCCACCTTGATGATAGCGCTTGGACTTGGACTCTCATCTAAGATAGCGGCAAGCACAGGAGAATGCTCTCGCGCGAGTGACTGATGGAAGGGAAAGTCCCTCCCGTCGCAGACCAGAGTAAGGTCGGGCGGTCCCAACTCCATGATGCTTGTTGGTGTGAGGAGAAGAAATCAAGAGCCACCTGAGTGAAGGAGAAATGCAAGAGGAAGCGGGGCGACATGGAACGGAGGAAGCGGGCCAGCAACGGGTAATGGCAGGTGCTTCCACCTAAGTTTAGGCCTCATTTCTACGGATTACCTAAGTTTAGGATCTAACACCATAATTCTTAGGTCAAATGATCCTAAGATTACCAAAGACTGCTGAAAACAGCAGCGAAAAGATTGGTTACTGCCTTTAGGTTGCTTAATAGAGCCTCTTTCTGCTTGTGCTTCCACACGAGGGTCTGGGACTCAAGACCTGGAACATACTGTTGAAGATATAAACACCGGATTAAGGGAACTTAAGGCATCACTTACTCAAGGGCGTCAGGTACGCATTGGTTTGACGGGTGCTGGCCGGAGGCGGACTTCAAGACATCGACAGCAGTCTTGACCTGTTCACCCTCTCAGGGGAGCTGCCGAACTCTGTGTTCAGCACGTTCTAAATTTCTAGAGGCAAGCTAGACCATGGACTTGAATTTGGCTAGTCAATTGTCTTTAGAATTGGAGGTTCACTTAAACGGTTTCGATACAACCAATGAGGAAACTCAGGCATTCGAGACACTCATTGGCGGCGTTGAGGAGCTGTTTCTGCTGGCCCTTAAATATGACAGCGGAGTTATCTAAAGTGTCACACTCACTCAATGAACTCTCCTAGAAGTACTTGCGATGCGTGAAAGCCTCCAGACTGGACTTGACGGTACTATCGATGGTGAACATCCTATCGGTGAAGTAGGCGTCGTAGAGAAGGAGGCGGCGATGGAAACAGATAACAAGATCTCAGCATATAAAACTAGAGAACGATCCTCATAAGAGGCACCGTGATGAGTCTCAAGCTTCCGGTAGAAATCTATCCTATAAGAGCAATACACACACGCAAGAAATGGATAAGGCTACTATAATTACCATAACGCAATTATCTTATCTAAATCAAGGAAGGAATGGAAGAGTCTGCCAATTTTACTTGGACTATTAAGATCTTTCTATAGCTACCAGGAAGGGTTGGCTCATATATCCCATCCAGTTATATATTATTACTTTCCTAAGACTCTTCTTTCTGGAAAACGTACTGAACTCGATGTTTGAAACATTTGAAAAACTTCAATTCCAAGATCGCTCTCGTGAAACTTGCTGAAATGGACCATTTTTCTAGGCCCTGGAGTGAAGATTCCCAAGATGCTACATGCGCTCAACGGAACATGCCGCAACGTACTGATCATTGGCGATCATCTCGCCTCATAAGGGCTCATATAGCTGCAACATTGAAGTTCTGGATGTGTAAAATAGAACAACCCATCAGTCAGGCCCTTCTTTTTCAATCCATGCTCTGGCCTGACGATTCTGTAAGGACATGGCCGACATGAATCAGTTGGAGATGATTGTGTGCAAGTCAAAAAGATTAAATTCAATTAAATACAAAAACTCATATTATTTATTTCCCAATAATAAGTGGCAGTTTCCCTGACATATTATTTACAATGAGCATGAGTATATTTTGCACTTGTCTTCCCTACATAAGTCAATGGCGAGGTATCTACCCCATCATTCGGGATCAGCATCCGTCTCCAGAGATGGTTTTGGGCTAGATCATCTTCATTGAGGGGTATGAGTCACCACCAGAAATTCATTATTCATTGACGCCATTTTACATATCCTCATCAAATCGCTGCACATTTCCCAATACTTCATCGGATCAACATGTCACCCTCCAATGGAAAATATGTCGTATTCGACATTGTCGGTACTTGTGTCTCATACCAAAAGCTTGTCGAAGCTGTTGAAAAGCAGCTCGGTGACAAGTTACTTGCTGAAAACGTCAAGCCAAGCCTTCTCGTGAACCTGTGGATCGAGGCCGCTGAGCGCGAGTATACATATCTTAGCATGACAAACCGCTACGTCGCATTCGATAAGCTTTTCTCTTCCCTGTTTTATCGCATGCTCTGGCTCTCTGGCATCCAAGAACCGCGGGCCTTCGCGACCGATCGCGACATAGAGCAGATCACCAAGGGATACATGGATCTTGAACCAAGGCCCGATGTGCAAGAGTGCTTTGATAAGCTACGTGCTGCGGGTTTTACGGTCCGTGGATTGACGGCTGGTGATTACGATAGAGTGCTTGGATACTTTACCAAGGCTGGCATTGAGCTTCCGAGGGAGCATCTCATGTCTTGTGACTCGTTTGGAGTAGGAAAGCCAGATCTGAAGGCCTACGCTTCGACTTTCGAGGAGCTTAAGGGAGCTGAGGAGCTGTGGTTCGCAGCTAGTCACATGTGGGATGTGTCTGCTGCAAAGGAGGTTGGGTAAGTGATTCATTAATGGGTTCATGTTTCTGATCATTCACTTATCAGTTCGAGTTACTGACCCACTAGTACTTGGGATCACCTTTGCTAATAAGTTGAGTTTAGGTTCAAGGCTGCATACTGTTCGGTACTTGAGAAAGAGCCTTGTGTAGATATCTTTGGAGAGATGGATGTTATGGCGGACAGTCTGAGCGAGATGGCTGATGGGATTATCCAGGCTTCGTCCTAGTCAGCTCCTAGACGCAATGATAACTAATAGAAAGAACAGCGGCTACAAGCCTCGAAAGAATAGACGACAGAGCCTAGCTTTGTGAATATATTCTACTGTCTAAGACTATTCAATTTCTAGTTGACACTCCAAGGTCGCCGCCCAACAATATCTAACTCAAGAGAGGGTTAAAACAACGTTCTCCATCAGAACCCAAACATGTTCTCATCCTCCACGTAGCCCCAGTCTGTTAACTGTCAGTATAGTCTCAACCAAAGTACAAAGAAACTTACCTTTCAGGGCTGGCAGAGCTGCCTTTTGTATCATGGCCGGAGGCCCGCACAAAAAGACTACGCTCTTCATAGATGGTTCAAACAAGCTCTCCTTGATAATATCCTCATTCACATGTCCAGTCTTTCCCTTCCAGTCGTCGCTGGCATGACTCAGCACATGTGTTACCTTCAACTGCCCATTAGCCTTCTTCTCGAACTCCTCCAGTTCATCTTTCAGCAAGATATCAGCCTCAGTTTTGTTAGCGTCCACGACTCTGATCTCGGTCTTGTCATCACTAGAAAGGAGCATCCGCGCAAGAAGGGAATAGCCTGGTGTTATCCCTGATCCGCCCAGTACAAGAGAGACCCGGTCGAAGTGACGTTCTTTGTCCTCGATGATGAAGTTTCCGTTGCCATTGTACACAATTTCACCTGTTGGGCCGCGGAGTTCGACTTCCTCACCGATAGGCATACAGTCCAAGATGTTGGATAGCGCACCGCCAGGTTGGTTTTCGTCAGGGAAATATGTCTTGACTGTGAGTTCGAATGTGCCATTTCCGTCACGTAAAGACTTGGCATCTCCATTCGTCAACTTCCTACCGCCCTCTGAGGCTGGCGCTGGAAGAAGTGGCTTCGTAGGGGTATATGAACGAATAAGCATTCTGTCCAACATGTGAAATCCAATCTGAACGTGTTGACAGGTTCCAAGACCGAGGATTCTCTTGCCTTCAGGGAGTTGAAAGGTGTAGGCTCGTGTATCTTTGGAAAGGTTCTTCCGATCGACTAGTTTCACAGGAATCCATCGATGTTTCTCCAGTGCCAAATGCTCATCCTTGTTTCTCGACTCAGATGCATCCTTGGCTGCAGCCTCTGCATTCTGTTTGATGAAGTTGTCTGCCTTCTCAGTCACTACACCCAGAGCACATTCTGTCTCTTGTTAGTCGTGTGACTAAACTTGGACCCAAACTCACCTTTGAGCTTCCTGTAAGCGTATTCATCATGAATACTAGAAAACTCATCACTGGTCTCCTGATGGACCTTTCCAGCATGACCAAGAATTGCGGCAGCACCACCTGGATGCCAGTCCAGTACACTTGTTGCATCATAAACCTTGCCATCTACAACAAGCCAACAATCATCTTGAGTATTGTGCTTCTCGATCTCCTCTCGAGTGAACTCCTTCTGAGGGGCACCGGCCTGTTGCTTCGCGTCTGCGATCTTTTTTTCGACACTGGGCTTCATCCACCCGCCATCCTTGGTAGCTGGTTCAACGGGATGTCTGAAGAGGATGCACGGCATCTCCGAATCTTTATCCTCGATGATCTCGGGGCGAACGGTATACCAGCAGTTATTCATCATGCCCATGACATTCCAGTTTGGTTCTCTAGGCTGTGTGTTCTTGAACACGTTGAAGCATCGTACCATTATACTCTTGGCTCGGATAACATATGCCAATTCAACATCAACATGCCAGTGCAGCCATGTCCAGAACTTGTTCCCATGGCGGATTGGATAATCGGGGAACTTTCGAATGCAATACAGCCACGTCTCACCATCGTCAAGAGAGACTTCAACGCGCTGCACTTCATGGCCGCCTCCATCATACGCATACCCCTCGATACGATAATTCTCACCTTTCTTTACTTTATATAGGGGAACTTTCTCGCCTTGTGCTGGCTTGACGATGACAGAGTTAAGATTCTGTTCGTTACATGCGGTGTCGGGATGATGAAAGAGGGCTTCGGCGAATGGGCCATCCTTCTCGGTAACAAAAGACGGAAGAACCCTGTTGTCCCAGATATGATAGAAAGAGCCGTTTTCCTTCTCACTGATCCATATTTTCTTCAGCCACTTTACATTTCTTCCACCGACGTAACCAGGAATGATGACTCGAACAGGATAGCCGTGATCAGGTGGCAAAGGAACATCATTCATCTCATAAGCCAGGATGACATCGTTGTTCGGAGACATGGCGTGCTCGAAGGAAATGCAAGTCGAGTACTTCCCTTCGCTAAGGTCATCGGAGCCTTCGAAGTTGACCCAATATCGCTTCTCGCCCAATCCAGGCGGTTTCTCGGGGACATTGCATCCAAGGAGCACGTCTCGAAGAAGAGGCCCTTTCCAATACGCGCAACTCGCACCTCCAGGGCCCCAGTTGAAGCCTTTGCTCTTTTTGATCATGTTGAGCTCCTTTCGCCGATTTCCATCACACGCAAGCGCCACTGCAATGTTAATGGTATTAAACTCTTTGAGTTCATCCATCGACAATGTCTCAGTATTTCCATCGTAAGTAATCTCCAATTCATGAAATTCCCAAAGGATTCGAGGAACAGGACCATGGTTTCGCACATAGTGAAGCTCATTGGGCGTGATCAACCCAGCGTCATACAGTCGTGTCAGTGGCGCCTCGGCATTGAGGGGATGTTTTCCAGTCAGACGGATGAGATCTGAAGAGCGTGGGAGCCAGTTGTCTGGACTAAACTGATCTTGTTCATCGATTGAGATCTGCGTTCTGTTTTTTTGCTGGGGCGACTTGCGTTTTCCGTTGTTTTCTTTGAGATGGCGGATGTAATCTTTCTCATGTTCTAGTGCACGTAGGAGGGCAATCTCTGCGGGCGTGTATTTGTCCGATAACTTGGGCTTCTTGTCGGATGTCTTGTCTTGGTCTTGTTCTTTTTTGTTATTCTCCTTGTTCTTGGCATATGCGTCGTGGTGTTTATCTTTGTCAGACGAGCGTTTCCATTCATGTTCCTGCTCAGTTGAGTCGTCTTGCTTGTTTTCGTTCTCTTCATTTTCTTTATTCTTCTTGTCTTCCTGTTCTCTAACGTCTCTTTTCTTCAGGTTGGCAGGCCATTGCTCTTTATTCTTTACCCAATCTTCTGTGGCATTCAAGACATATCTCCACCCGAGTGAGAGGTTCTCGGGGTGTCGAAGATGAAAGTCCTTAGAAAGTTAGCCTTTGTAATTGTTTATAGCGGCACCTTCGAATAAGTTCACCTTCTGATTCTCAATCAGGTCCCGAAAATTAACCAACTCTCCGCTCTTCTCTTTTCTCTGCAAAGCGAGAAATTTCTGCTTGTCTTTCGCCACTTCTTCTCTATATTCATCATCCTTATGAGTCAATCCAGGAAGTCGATCATTTCTGTCTCTGAAGCCCACGCGGTGTTGATGCGAATGGTGTCCAGCCCAATCTGGCTCATTGCGGATTTCCTCGACTGTCGAACCTGGGTGGGCTTGCACTTTGATAGTCCAAGGTTTGTAATAAGGCATCTTCACAAGTGTTGAGACTGAACATTGGCAACACAATGACTATATCTTTGTGTTATTTTATTGGCCTTATAAAGAGTGAACCCCAACGTTGTGGGATTATGAGGCCCGCGGAGATATAGAAACATGACGTCGATGATATCTAGCACAACCCAGGCTAAACTAGAATAAAGAATAATTGACTAATATGAACCTTCTAAAACTTGGCATTGAGTTTTTTATCCAAGAAATCTTGCTCGATGCTGCCGGTATTGCCGGCGAAGGTTTATTTGAACCTCGACGGGAGTAAGCATGCATGACACGAACATACATAACTGCAGCGTATTTGATCCTAAACCTCCACAATTATTGTAAGGCTTATGATAGATATATCCTAAAATTAGCAAAAATATCCTAAATCTGTGATGTAACGCTTGTTACGTGATATGTCCTAGGTTCGCGAAGCCGATAAATCACAACCAAGTTCAATAAGTGACATCCTAATTCAAGGCAAAATAAATAAGAAGTAATGTAATCCACGAAATCCAAGTACCCAGCAGCACGAAGGATATAGGTCTCCACTTCCAGTAGACTTGAAGAGAGGTCAAATTGTCATGTTTCAACCCGAAGGCTGCCGATGAATCAAAGACATTGCCAGTAGTAATCGTTAATTTTCTGGCACGTCGACCCCCAAGCGCAGATTTCTGGTCCTACATAAGACTTTCCTCCGCATTGGCTGTATTTGGAAAGACCATGTGCTGGGCCGCAAACGATATCATCATCTGTTGGGACTGACGTGTCCTGAGTTGTGCTGGAGGATGTGGACTTGCTTGTAGTTGTAGTCTTCAGTGTTGTGTCCCCACCAACAGATGTGCTCGAAGATGTAGAACTTGACTTGGAAGATGAAGAAGTACTGCTTTGTGTTTGGCCGGGAACAGTTGCGCTGGATGTTGCTGTCGCGCTGGCAATGCCTTGAGATACGGTTGAGGGCAACCCAGCAACCAGAGTGGGGCCGGGAATCTTGTAAGACAAAGGAGTTGTGTACAAGTTGAAGAGAATACCAGGATCATTGGCCTTGTACAATTGAGTTCCCTTGACACCCTCAGGAGCTAGGTCGCCATCGCCAGTGACTCTGAGGTTGAAACACTGAGGGTAGTTTTGTGCTCCGTTGGGCTGACCAGAACCATGCAGAGCTATGATCTCGTGACGAAGGACATAGCTTCCTGGGGCTAAATCCGCAGGAATCTGTATAGTCCATTGATTATTGTTGGAAACAAGAACGTCAGCTGCCCATTTGCCGAAATCCTTTGACATATCGATCAAACCCATCTGATCGATCTTGAAGAACTCAAGGTCAGTCTTATCAACGTCCTCACAATTCCCAGAGCACTTTGCTAGGTAGTCGATAACAGGCCCTTTGTGAGAGCTAGGCCAATCGTTCCATTGTAGAGTGATCTTGTCTCCTGCGGCCACTGTTACGTGACCCTTAGCAGGTCGAGCTGCTCTGTGGCAGATGATATCGACATCTTGGAAAGAATTGGGCTCGACGTAACCATTGTCCGTGGCTCCATTAATCCAACCAACGACTGGGTTTGCATTAGGATTCCAGCTCATTTCAGGAGCAGAATAGCCTCGAAAAGCGACACCGTTCGTGATGAGCCAGTCAACATGCCCATGACTGGAGACTGAGGCTACGAAGGCGAGGAGGTATAATGCTTTGGATGAAGACATTTCGATGGCGAGATATGAATTCAAAGAAGAAAGCTTTGGAGAAAAGGTGCTTGATGTTGTATTCTTAGATGTGTTGTTTGCAAACGGGTCTGAGGTCGAGTTAGTCTGGCCACTCAAACTTGAGAAGATACTGTTTCTTATTGGCAATTATTGTTCAAACATGTTCATAATATATTATTTCTCCATGGCATGCCAAGAGAAAATGGAATGACTGAACTGAAGGCGGCTCAGTCCATACCAGACCTGATGGCGCCACCACGTTCTACAGAACTCTGTGGATGTAAGACATCTCCAAGCCTCGAATTCCAATATGAGAAAGACAAATGAGAAGTTTGTGTGGTATCAGGTTTCAAAATCTTGGTTTTGTTCTCCAGATGGACGCCATGGCTGATAGCTGATGGCACAAGCTTTCCTGTCACGGAATTTATTGAGACATAACTCATTGAACAAACTGAACACGCGTTAAGTGAGTCAGGTTGTTTTATTGCCCTGAAGGTTGAAAAAGATCACTACGCTTTTGCTTCCAAGTTGTCGGTTTGATGAGCCTGACAGAGCAGCAGTTGACAATCGCAAACTATTCACAAAGCTAAGAAACTAGAGAGTAACACTTAACGCGGCAACATAACGGATTTGGGATTCTTTCAGTCCCGATGTCGATCGATCAGATCTCGTCAGCAACATCCTCTTTCTGTCTGAACAAGGCAGCATCACAATCCTGTCTTCAAGTAAGCACATGCTTAAATCTAAACGTCAGCCACTGTGTGCAACGTATTTGACTCTAACTGAAACGTTCCATCCGCCTTGAAAGCTCCATCGTGGCGTCGTTAGAGAGTGAGATTGAGGCAGAGATGGACGCTCGATCAACGCCGGATGGAGCTTGGGCTTAGCGTGTTTGTTTCAGCTCCCTGTTTAGGAATGATGATATCGCCAGCTGAAGGACAAGTCGCTACCAAACCGTCTTATTTCAAGAAGAATGGTATTGTTCAATTCTCTCCTTTCTGACCATTTTCCGCATTTCGCAACTAGCCATGCCTCATCTTATACCCCTCATTAAGGGCTTCGAGGAACCAACGACATGCGTTCTCCCCTGCATATCGACCCTAGCCCTCACAGCTAACGCCACGTCCAGCCATCATCTGGATCCGCAAACGGGAGTGGCCGCACCCATCGAAGACATGCGTCCATTGCCAATCCATGGCAATTTAATATGACTAATATTGCATTGTAGACAGATTCAATGAGGTTACCCGTGCTCGGCAATTTTCTTGGCAAGGGTGAGATGTCTTAGCTCAACGTGAGGAGTTGGATTGCGCAGCTGAGATATGTGACGGCTGGTTTTCGCTAACTTTAATGAATAACTTTATCTTTGTATCTGGTCTAAACTCTGATTCAAATGTGACAGGAACAAAGCCTTATTTTCTTGCGGCGTGCATAACGGTTATTTCCCGCCAAGCTGCTATTGTTGGTCAGACCATTCCACTGTGCGGCGAAAACGTGGATCAGGAAGAATGCGCAAGGCTCTCTCAGGACTTTTTGAACTATTTTCGTTAGTGAATTCTTGGGAGAGAATAATGAGCTAAAAGGTTGAGGGGAACATATGTAAAACGTTGCGGAAACTTGGTCCCTCTTGGGTAATGGCACGGAGGCTTTGCAGTGGACATAGGACCTCAAAAAGGTTCATTGATAGAATATGTGGATCAACTTCTTGTGGTAATCATTTTTGGTATGGCATCTTCACCAGCTTGTGCTACAATATCATGAGGTTTCCTCGTCAATGCTTCAAAGTTGACCATTACAATATGTAAGGGCGATGACAGTCAGGCAACATAGTGCTCCCGTTATATGTTTGAAAACTCATTATTTGCACATTATTCATCCCCTGCAAGAAAACTTTATAGGATTAGATATTGTGTCATTTTGAAATTCGTTGGCCCATGCGCGAAAAAGGTTGATCAGGATTTATAGGAGTAAGAATACAATTGTTGACCATGAACCTCACACAAAAACAAGTCTCTCTCGTTATTTTCGCAGTTTATCCAACACAATATTCTTCAGATGATCTCAAGTGGCGATGAAAGCTTATCTGCGCTGTTCATCAAGTCACCTACCCTGACGGGCAGCCATGCAACCTTATCGGTCCGTGATGGTACGTTCCATTAGCTTACAGCTTGATAAAGTATCCTCAAGAGCGGTCAGAATTTAGACCATGCTTATGCTGGGTTTATGATAAGCTGTTACGTTATGAGAGGCCGGTTGACCTGTGCGCTGATAAGATGCAGCTACCAAGGATGACGGTCCGACAAGAGCAAGCCGATGTATCTGATAGGTTGAGAGCTATGCAAGATTCGGCCAGATAGATCAGGGTCGCATCTTGACATTGGCATATCACGCGATGTGGTGCGATCGATTAGATCAGATGAGATGAGATGGTTTAGCCTATCGGGAAACTTGCCGTGAACCCTTGAGCCTCTCACAACAGACAACATCTATGTTTTATACTGAATGATGAATCTATCGTCAACTGCAGCGACGTTAACCTCAATCAAATTCAACATCATTTTCTTGAGCGTCAGTGAATCTCATTGATCTGAACTCGTAGTCTCTCATTTCACACTGTCACGGTAGCAGCGAGGTGAATCTCATCTCATCCATCCCAACATCACGAAAATAAACTGACAATTGTTTGAAATGTGATCAATTTCAGCTCACATTCACAAACAGCGGAATAACTCTCATGCTAACTTTTGTCCCGCTGAATCAAACGCTATAATACACTTTCTTTTCCAGTCCTTTCTTTCGCGCATCCTGCACTAGGGTATTCATCATAATCTCATAAAACCTTAAACAGCAGAGGTTCCCTTCTCGGGAGTCTCCTCAGGCCAGACATCATAGCCAAAGGTATCCTTCATGTTGACAAAGCGAGTATGTCGGCCCTTGGCAACGCCCTGGATGGCCTCAAAGTCCTCATCGGACAGGTTGGGGACCTGGAAGTTGCTCTCAATACGAGAAGGAGTAGAGCTCTTGGGCAGAACGGCATAGCCTCGTCGGAGACCCCAGGCGAGGAGCACTTGAGCGAGGGTGTTGCCGCTGCGGTCGGCGACGGCGTTGAGGGTCTCATTGGTGCGGACCTTCTCACCGGTAGTGGGGACCTGGTTTTGGGAACCGAGGGGAGAGTAGGCTGCGGGGAGAATGTCGTTCTCCTTGCAAAACTTGACGAGGTCCTCGTTGGGGAGGAAGGGGTGGATCTCAATCTGGTTGACGGCGGGCTTCACCTTGGCGAAAGACAGAAGCTTCTTGAGACCGTCGATGGTCCAGTTGGAGACACCAATAGCCTTGGCCTTGCCGCTAGCGTAAATCTCCTCCATGGCGCGCCATGTGGGTTCAGGGTTCTCAGTGAGATCCTTCTTGATGACGTACTTGCCATCAGGGCCGATCTTGGGCTTGTAATCCTCATCCTTCTCAGCAGCAATGGGCCAGTGAACCAGGAAAAGATCGATGTAGTCGAGGCCAAAGTTCTTGAGGGAGTTCTCGAATGACCACTTGACCTCCTCGGGCTCGTGGAGGTGGTTCCAGACCTTTGTGCAGATGAAAATGTCCTCACGCTTCACATCCTTGTTCTCGGAGAGGAAATCCCGCACAGCTTGGCCGACCTCGCCCTCGTTGAGGTAGAACCAGGCGCAGTCGAGGTGTCGGTAGCCGACCTTGAGAGCGCACTTGACAGCGTCGTAGGTCTCGCCCTTGGCGCCCTCGTTAGCAAAGGTGCCGAAGCCCATACCGGGCATCTTGACGCCATTGTTAAGGGTGAAGGTGGTCTTGTTGGAGACAGCCATGGTGTAGATGTTAGGGTAAAGTTGGGTATGTGTTATGGGTATGAGAGTAGGCAGGTAAGGGTATGTGTCTTAGTGCGCGGCAGAATTACAGATGAACGGCTTTTAAAGGGATTACAACAAAATAAAATATCTCAATTGACGTCTGTTTCACCGGTGGAGAGGTACCTACCTTGTTGCACGGCAATTGCAATGGCACGTTTTTTACTCTGCTTGATGAGGTGGCTGATTTTCGCCGAGGCCGCGCGAGGCGAGTTGGTGAAGATGGTCATTGACGTCATGTACCCAAATTGGGAACGTTCTGGAAAAGTCAAAGACAATAACCATGTCAGTTTAGAAAAAAAGAGTGTTCAAATTTTCACCTTGATAGAAGAAGGGACAAGGTACATTGGGCACTGTACTGTATTCCGTTTTCTCGTGTACTTGCAGTTAACGGCTTATCGCCCCTGCACTGCACCCTCGCTTCAGCCTGAGTAGAGTTTTCTCTCCTAGGAGAGTTACGCTACGTGGACAAGGCTTGAGTCAGGGAAATGGAAGACAGCCAACCAGACCCGAACAAATTGAAAAGTAATCTTATCGCAAAACTGGAGCCGCAGTGGCGATCCTTCCAAAACGTTTCGAGAGAGGTCGAGGAGGCTGAGATAACTGCGTTAATACCCGCTGTAGCCGTATTCTTGGTTGCATGTACAGTAACGGTATCCACCAAAAAAGGGTCCTGTCGGTAGTGGAGACAAGGATGATGTCAGAAAGTAACCCCTTGGCATGCATTTTGCTGCATTTATTGTGCAGCTCCAGTTTATTTCCCGTGCAGAAACAGGCACCGCAGGTCTAAACTCCACCAAAATCCACCTGGTGCGGACTCTTCTCGGAACAACCGCCCTATACCGGTTCGTTTGCAGCCAAGATACCAGCGATAATGAGGCCTTGACTGAGGCATATCTTGTATCTCGTCGAATGGTGTAACTTGCGAAGAGGGGCTGCGGAGACAATCTTGACACAAACCTCACGTCACTTCATGACGACTGGGCGCGGGAGACTCAAAGTTTATCGAGTCCCGCAATACACGCCCCTAGGTACAGCCAAAACAGAACCATTTTGCACTGGCTGTCGCGGAAACGGGCAAACAAACGGTCAATGCTGCCGCTCAACGTGTCCGCTTCCAATCCGTTCTTTGGTTCTCTAGCTCGGTTTCGTTAGATAACGGATACTTTTTGCATCCAGCATCGACGGTGAACGACCGAGATCCACTTCGGTAGCGCCGTCCCTCCGTTTGAGAACATGGACTTCTACTCAAACGGACCAGACATTCCCGGCAAGGACCAAGAAAAGATGATGATATCAACAAGAGGGCGAGTTTTCACTCTGCAGATACCTCCAGTCACGTCAAGATAGATAAATACGGAGCCCGCCCCATTCATTGAGTGAGGTCAATCTCGATCATCTCATCATCATACCCAAGCAGTCTTACCTTCACTCATACTTGATACCCCCAAATAACCCAACCTACGACTGACTTCTTTCCCTCTCTAACTTATCTTCTGTCATTCACGTTCACCCTTCATCATGCCCGCCTACGACGACTCTGAACTTCATGCCCCCCAGTCTCCCAGCCATCTCCGCAAGATGTCCAGCATGAACGGTGAGGGCAACGGCGAGAGCCTCGCCATTCCCGGCGACGATGCCAACGGCCCTCAGGAGATTCCCGCTACCCGATCTTCCATCTCAGAGGCTGCCAAGTACATGCACAACCTCAGCGTCTCGCCCTCAATGAGGGATCGACGATCTTCCCGAAACTCTTTCGGTACAGCTCTGCCTATCCCCCGCAAGCGTCAGTCGCGCCTCTCCTCCGTTCACCATGCCGACGGCCGCCCCACCCGGCCCGGCATGCCCCCGATTCAGCCTACCCGAGAGCTTCTCGTTGCTCAGGTTCAGGACCTCCAGGCTGAGAAGGTCGCCAAGGCTAAGAACATGGCTTTTGCCTTTGACATTGACGGTGTCCTTGTTCATGGTGACCGTCTGATCCCTGAGGGTAAGAAGGCTCTCGAGATCCTCAACGGTGACAATGAGCTTGGCATCAAGATCCCTCACATCTTCCTTACCAACGGCTCTGGTAAGATCGAGAAGGATCGTTGCGAGCAGCTCTCAAAGATCCTCGGCAACCCCGTCAGCACCGACCAGTTCATCCAGTCTCACACTCCTATGAGTGCTCTGTCTGAGTACTACAGCACCGTCCTGGTCGTTGGTGGTGAGGGTTACCGCTGCCGTGAGGTCGCTGAGCAGTACGGCTTCCGCAACATCGTCGTTCCCAACGACATTGTCGCCTGGGACCCTACCATTGCTCCCTACCGCGTCTTCACTGATGAGGAGCGCGCTACCTCCCGTCCCCGTGACTTCACCAAGATTTGCATCGAGGCTATCATGGTCTTCTCTGACTCGCGAGACTATGCCACCGATATGCAGATCATCATGGACGTCCTCCGCTCCAAGAATGGTCGTCTCGGTACTGTCGCTGAGGACCCCGTTGCTGAGCGCGTCCCCATCTACTTCTCCCAGGGTGATCTCCTCTGCCCTACTGAGCATCCCACTCCCCGTATGTCCCAGGGTGCTTTCCGCATCGGTCTTGAGGCCATGTACAAGGCCCTCACCGGCGCTGACCTCGAGCGTGTCGTCTACGGCAAGCCTGAGCTGGCTACCTACAAGTACGCCGATGACGTCTTGACCTCTTGGATGGGTGAGCTCCACGGCGAGGAGAAGCTTCCCGAGAACATCTACATGATCGGCGACAACCCCGCCTCCGACATCATTGGTGGAAACATGTACGGCTGGAACACCTGTCTCGTGCGCACTGGTGTCTTCCAGGGCGGCGACAATGACGAGAACAACCCCGCCAACTTTGGCGTCTTCCCCAACGTTCTCGAAGCTGTTAAGAAGGCTCTCCGAGCTCAGCTTGGCGATGACTTCAAGTGCTTCTTCGACGAGAAGATCAACCCTGTCCTGCACGGTAGCCCTACCGACGCCGCCGCTGTCGTCTAAGCGCTAGCGACAATTTTAACGCAATCTACGAAACTTTGTTTATTAATGGCGTTTGGGTAGGGAACTGAAAAGTCAACGAATTTGACCATGACTTTGGCATAGACCAGCGATAGAATCTTGATATCAATAGCATAGATTGAATTGGCCAAGATGCATTCAAGTGGACGCGCTTGAGTGCTCTTGGAGAATTGCCTGGTGCAGTTCAATTGAAGCAAATTCTGAAACCACTACAATTTGTACCTTAATGTGAATGCTTGTCCCTGCTCTGCTCCCTCAATTAAGCTGTGACTGGCTGTGCCTTAATCTCGTACCTCTGCTCCTGTGCTCGCCCATTGACTGTGCCTTGTACCTGCGACTCGCAACCACCAAGCCAGCACTCGATCGGCAGCGATAACCGCCTGGGCATCTACAATACAGGGAACATGACAAGTTGGTGGTGATCTCACTCTTGGCAGTCAATCTGGGATCGGCACAAGCGGTAAGGGCAAGTACCGAACTCAAAAGCATGATCAGCGGGAGGAAAACCTGGAAATCTTCATAAGATCAGCGATACAGATTCCTTAAGCGACATATTGCACCGTTTTGAACGACAAAGACCGTTTGCGAGCTTCAATTGGAAAAGTGTCAGTAGGTACCTGAAGGCCATGGCGCCAGTGGGAGTTTTAGGGGTTGATCCACTATCAGGAAAATGCTAGCGCGTCGCACGTGAAAGATGACCTATCACTACATCATCCTCCATCATCTGCTCTTCGCTTAAGAGCTTGAAGATTTTTATGCCTCGACTCCTCAGGCATCTGAAATTCAGTGTAATCAATTCTGCGACCGGAATTTCCACACCGGATTTAATATTCAACCGTTGACATAAGCTTACACTCCAACTTCGGCCCTGGACCAATCGTGTCTATAACGCGTCTCGCGGGAGCTATTGCGACTTTGAGCGATTGGATCAAGACAATAAGATCACCTAATCATTTTCTCAACAGGATAATTCTTGGGCTTAGTATAAGAGGCGAATGCGAGTATTTGAATAAATTATTTGACATCAAAGGCCAGAGTAATTTAATAATAAAAGCCGCTGAGTCTCCCTCTCTTTGTCTGTGTCATCGGTCATCTTGCATTCTCAGGACATTCTTCTCAAGTTACAAACACTATGGTCCGATTACTCTCAGTTTTCCTTTTAGGAGTCCACCTCCTCACCAGTGTCACATCTCACTCAATTCTCAACATGCATCCTCGAGAAGGACAAGAATATCCCTACCCTGTAGTTGGGCCGGATGACCCTGCCGATTTTGCGACAACCGGCTACTTCATCAACCATCTTGCCATTACCACTAGAAACCTTACAGCCAGTGTAGATTTCTACTCGAGGGTCCTTGGCTTTCGCAAGCTCTTCACCCTGCAACTTAGCAAAACATACTCCATCACATACCTTAACCACCAGAGCGGCGGAAAGAATGGATCCGCGTTTCAAACAACTCTGGAAATGAATCGTGAAAAGAATAATGCTCAGGGTTTACTTGAGATCTATTATGTTGATACCCCCACCAAGAATATTGAGTCAACTTCTGAGCACCCTAATACGTTTGCCCACATCGGAATTATCGTTCCTGATACAAAGGCAGTTCAGGAGCGGTTGGATAAGATGCCCGATATTCCGTTTGTCAAGAAATATGGAGAGAAATTTGTGTCCCTTGATACCGAAGGCGTGATTGGTCCGGCTATTGGGTTGTCTTCTGGTGTTGTTGCGCAATTGGACGTGGAGGAAAGGGAAGCTATCGTAAGAGGATTTGGGCCAACGGTTGATCCTCTGATCTTTCTTGTTGACCCCGATGGGAATTTTATTGAGATTCAGCCGCAGGAGGGTGCTGCATTGGTGCAGTGAAGAGTTATTCAGAGCCGATTCTGTTAAGGATCAAGGGGTGAAGATATTTCGATGTTAAAGGATGGCACTGATTGTAATAAGAGCCAGTTCACATCAACCAATTAAATAGAACAATAACCCGCACACTAAACAGAATAAATTTCGTCGAAGATTGAGTGGCTGTTAGTCCCACATGGAGTTAAACATTCCTTCTAGTCTCAGGTCGAGAACACTCCATGATTGCCACCTTTCGGATCGAATCTAGCCGGAACCCCACGTGTTTCTGCGAGCCCAGACACTAGATCTCCTAATAATAACGCAATAGATCCAATGGTGGCCAGTTGATATATCCCGTAGCTTCGATAGGTCGCCAAGAAGCATGCCCCTGCATCTCTACCAAATAAGCTCCCGCTCTCAGGTCCCCGCAGTTGCAATTTGGGGTTCAACCGTCCATGCAGAATAGTGACACCAAATCCAGTTCTGCAATGGCAATTTAATCATCAAGGCCTTGCTTGTAATTAACCACTGTACGCCACGTTTCATATGAAACCTTATCTTCACTCATGGACACCATCTCAACACCATCTCCCGCAAAGCATACTGGAACCAGACAGCCAAGACTCCCAGTCGGCCCCCAAGGGAGACAACACTGCACCAGGCTTTCGGTACCTCCCGCAATTTCACCTCGCATACCGCCGATATTAAGGAGAAAGAAGCGGTCGAGCGTGTGCCCAAGACACGTAGCCGTTGGGTACTACAGAGTAAGTGCAGATTGAATATGCAAGAACGCGGCTGATCGGACCTAAAAGGGATTGGGCTTTGGGGTTGGGCTGTTCGTTGGAGAAGGGTTGTGAGGGGCAGGAAAAAACATCGCAAGAAAAGTCGTCTTGCGATGAAAATGAAGTCATCCAAAAAAGGGCGGCCTAATGAGGCTCTGCCCTTTGGGTCGTCTGCCCGCTCAATTCTTCGCTATTCTTCTTTGATCACCCATCGAGGAGGCGGTTGACCTTTCGCAACGCTTTTTTGGAAAAGTACTTGTTTCCTTACCTTGGTTTGCAGTGTCTCTGAGTCTCGACGCATTTGGTAAGTGGCCACCCCTCGTGCAACAGCCAACTGTCGTCCAAGCCGAAACCAACTGACGCACAGCTAAGACAAACGCCATACCACCACCCATTCATCAGTCATCCCCGATCCTGCTGTCATCAGGGCCCTCAGCTGAGCGAAGACGACGGCGTCGCATCGTCTGGTCAGTAGGACGTCGGGGACGGAATGATCATCTCTAGAGTCCACCGCCCCCGTCGACAAGGACTTCGAAAGACTTCTTCGGCGAACCCTGGAAGGGTAACGTAATATCGACCCCAAACGGTTGACAATCGGACGAGATTTATACCCATCGTTTGTGATAATGCAACACACCACGCCTCATCCCGGCAAACCATCACCACAGAACCGTTTCCCTTGCATCATCGCGGATAGACACCCCGAGTTCTGTAAGAAGAGCTTCGCGACTATCGAGAAACTCAAGTAAGCCGTGCCAATATCCACTCTTGACAATTGCTAACAAGGCCAGCGAACATCTTAAACGATGCCATTCGCCCTTGTTCTGGTGTAAGGACTGTCTGCAAAAGTTCAACAGCTCCTTAAGCGACCACGCCTTGAACCTTACTAGAGCCGACCACGAAAAGAAGTGTACCAAGAATCCCACCAAGAAGAACAGGACCCTTCGTGACAACGTCTATGTCATCGGTGAGGAGCTGTATGGACGTCTTAAGTCACCAGGATGGAAACACACTGATGTTCCTCACGAACTCGAAAACGGTGAAAAGGAATGCGTGTCGCGGAGAAGCTGGAGACAGATCCGTGAAACAATCTTCCCCAGTCCCATTGTGGCTGAGTCACATAAAGTCATAGCAAAGGTTGGGAACAGAAAGACGGAAGAAATGTTCCTCTTTCAATTTGACGGGGACTTGCATGTTCCAACGCAACAAGATATGAATTCGATATCGCCATCTTTACTTACGGCTGATTCAACTATTTTTTCTGAGGGGACGGCTCCTCAGACGCAACCTTCGACCGTTGCGTACTCCCATCCGGAAGCAGACGGGAAACAAACCCTATTCAACCTGGATTTCGGAGGAGGTACAGATCTGGCAAGCTTGGATCAGACATGTACCCTTGATCCTGACCTCCAACAAGAGGGATCTTCAAGCTCGTTGACTGGTACTGGAAATTGGGATACTCCGTCCTTGGAAATGTTCAATTCCATCCCACCCGCTGACAGCTTTGAATTTGACGATATTGATCTTGAGCAGTATTGCTTTGGAAGAGTGGAGTGATGAATATTCTGGATGTATTGGGTCAGTTTGTTAAATTATTGGATGTTAGGTATAGACGGATGCCACTCTGGAAGACCGGACACAGCCCACCTTTATATAAATTGTTTATGACGACATCGGTGCCTTAGGAATAATATCCTAAGAATGTATGACTTATTATGCTGTTTGTTTGCTGACCTGAGGCCATCCATTGTCATTTGGGTTGAAAGACAGGTCACAAGGGGGGGGAACGATATGCTATGCGTCAACCACGAGCGACGCTGCACGTCACCTATGTAAATTACAATAAGCTGAAATTTAACACGGGATTGGCTGGCTAAGAAGTCCTTTGGTTGTTCCCCGGCCTTCTAATCGTTATCAGATCACTCACTTTGTGAACACGGCAAAGGTGAGATTACTCACAAGGTTGTGTAAAAAAAGATCCCAACTCGCACCTGTGATTTTTCTCAGATCGAGATGAAGGACTAAGTCAATTTTTATATGTAAAAGTCAGATTATATAAACAAGTTCTAGAATTTATAATGCATGCCGATTACGGAGTTAAGGCGCAACTGACATTTGTGGGGCCTGTATCGACCCAAGCCAAGATTAACTCTGACTCCTCACAGCGGCATCTGCATTTCTCGTTATCAAACACAATCGTTAAGCTACGCCCTTCGGAAGCATTCACCCGAAAATAGACGGTGCGATCATGGGCGATACTGGCGATACGGAGCCTGCCCCTCACTCGGATGCCGTCTCCGCTTCGATTGGTGGGGACATTTTGGGGTTCGACATGGACTTGGTTTTTGAGGCCAGTGCATTTGATGCGCCAGCTCACGAACCAGTAGGAGAGACGACTCTAGAGCCAAATGACTTGTTCAATTTTAGTCTTGATGATTTGTGGTCTGCGGATTTGGCCCAACTTCCTCTTGCCGCAGACAACACTGATTTCGTCCAGGCTCAGCATGTCAGCTTGCATCACGAGCAGTCTCAACTTCAAGGCGCCAATACACTGCCACCAAATGGACCCGAATATTTGACTCAAGGCTTTGAGAATCTTATGAGAACGTCTGAATCTCCAGCGTCAACTCAATCTCAAAACATCATAACGCCTTCTCCTCTCCCACCAAAGATCGGACATCGATTCACTCTTGACGCTATCCGTGCTCTGAAAGATTGGTTCGCAAGACATGCCGATAATCCATATCCAAATGATGAAGAAAAGACCATGTTGGAACAACAAACGGGGTTGAGTCGTACACAGATCACAAATTGGCTTGCTAACACCCGAAGACGGAGGCCAACTGCTGATAGCGGTACACAGACCGGAAGATCAGGGAAAAGTCCGTCTGATGCGACATATACACCAACACGAGCTGGCACACCAATCCCGAGAAGGGCAAGGTCTCAGAGGGATATGCATCCTTTGCAACGATGGGTTGACTCACCACCAGAGAATGAACCTGCTGCTGTATCCGCCATCGAACGAGCCATGGCCTCAGGTGAACTAGTATCATCACGTACGTTATCCCAATATACACTCGAGGTCTCGTCTGACAAGAAGTAGGAAGTCGAAGAGGCACATTCTCAAGTGATGAGAGAGTACCTCGAAGACGCCGTCACAGATCAAACGCCAGCAGCCTCAACACCTCGAGGAGTGCATCGACAGACTCACGCTCCTCACGGGGCTCTATCAGTGGAACCTCATCGCACAGCCGCGGAAGGCCAATCAAAAAAAGACGGCCTCAGAAAACGTCCCTGATAAAACCTAGACTCATATTTCAGTGCACATTCTGCACTGAAACGTTTGGACGAAAATATGACTGGCAGCGCCATGAAAACTCTTTGCATCTACCACTGGAACGGTGGGAATGCTCTCCAAACGGTCCAACAGCCACGCATCCAGACACAGGACAAGTGACCTGTTTATTCTGCGGCGAGGAAAATCCAAACGAGGAGCATCTAGCGGCTCATAATCCATCAGCATGTCAGGAGAGAGCTTTCAGCAGGAAAGATCATCTGAAGCAACATCTAAGACTGGTACACAATGCTGGACTTACGGATCTTTCTACAAAGCTATGGAGAACTGCACAGCCAGATATTGTTTCAAGATGTGGCTTTTGTCAAGCTACGATGAGTACTTGGCTGGATAGGGTTGACCATCTGGCGAATCACTTCAAGATGGGATGTACGATGAATAAGTGGGTTGGTGATTGGGGTTTTGAGGATTCTGTTACTAAGATTATAGAAAAAGCCTTGCCGCCATGTAAGTGACCTCCTTTGCCTTGAGAAATTTGGCTAATTAATACCAGATTTGGTTGAGTTAGAACGTGGAACTCCCTTACCATTCACGGCCAGTGGAAAGCCACCTGATTCTCCTCGCAGTGCATACGAGCTTATCACCATGGAACTGGCATACTTTATCTCAAATCATACCGATACCATTGGTGGCCTACCGAGCCATACGAGTTTACAACTTGAAGCATGTCGTATCATGTTTGCTTCTGAAGTGACATTTCCTGAACCAGACCCAGACACCCATTGTTCTTCTTGGTTTAGAGACTTGTTGCTCTCGTCTGATGAGATTGCCCAACAGGCTCGGTTCGCACCCATTCGATCACAAAAGGAAAGTAGACTTTCTATACTGAGAATCAAGGGTAAAAATGCACTGTTTGAAGACTGCGTGTTAGAGACGCGCTTGCAGGCCTTCATGCGAGAACGAAGGGCAAGGAGAGTCTTTAAAGTATCAGATGAAGAATTATTGAAAGAGGCGGGTCGAATCATTCTACAAATGGAGAGCGAGTTGCAAACAAAGCCAGAGTACGTGGCTAACTGGCTGATTGGCTTTCTTCACAAATCAAGGAACTGGATAATAGACTTTCGACAACGTGCAGACATACTACCAACAGATGAGACTTGGAAACTTCCTTCACCGAGTCAAACCCCATGGCTGGGAGAGAAGACGAGCCTTAAACCACAAACCGATTTATCCTGGTTCACAAATACATCTCTGATGGGCGCCAATGATTGGATTTTGGGACATAAGAGCTCACCCAACGCAAGCATGAATTGGTTAACGAATGAGCCTGACAAAAGTACCAATCAAGTCATGTTCGATGCATATCTTGAAAGCTTCACATGGTTGTGGTCAGACGAAAAGTCGCCACCAAAGATGCCCGAGACGACTCCAAGTCCTGGAGCAGATGGAGAGTCGACACTTCGGCCGACATGGCTTGGTCCGGGTATCTATGTCTTGAACGACCCGAATCATCTTCCATGGTTTGCTCGTGAGATGAAAAGATGGGTGAAAGCAGCCATGTCACCGAATAATCCAATCTGTCATGTCCCTTCAGACGAAGAGTTGAGACATCAAGCTCGATGTTTGCTTTACAATGAGTAAGTACACATTTTTGCCTGGGAGACACCTTGCTTACCGTTGTTAGCGATGATCCTTGGAACCAGACACCGGTCGATAATGCGCAGTGGTTAGAGATGTTCAAGAAAGAAGTTGGTATTATATGAAATGTGCTGAGAAGAATATTGGAAAGCCTGAGATAGGATGACAACGGCGATGAAGGGCAGCTAGCGGTATGCCATTGAAGACCATGCATCTGGTGCATTATGAGATAGGCTTCTGGGCACATAATGAATGGAAATGAACATAAGAATGCACCGAAGGGTCCATCAAGTCCTTGCGAACCTGGACAAGAAACACTTCGACTTCCTCTACTGACCAGCCTAGCCCTCGGGTAAATGGTCCTATAGTGATGGCCTGCAAACCATCGTAGACAATACTCCTAGTATAGAGTCCAATCATCTTGAGGTTCGGATCTTTAGGCCATGGACCAACTGGCACCTTTTTTATCTCGTGGCGAATATTAATGAAGCCCGCATCGCGTAGTCTGTCGGGATTCTTCTCGGCAGCGTGCATTTCGATGCCAAATTTGGCCAGGCCAGCTTTAATGTTGGCTACCATCTGAGGTGGTGTAAAGTCAGGCCGCAATGTCCCGTCGTCACATCCGTATATCCATCGGAATTCGGGTAGCTCTATCCAACCACCGGGTTTTAATGCGCTGCTCACGTCAGCTGCGAGTGTTATCTCGGGCGCAAGAGTGTCACCTATAAATTTGCTGCAATAGCGCAGGCCAGTCCTTGATGGCGGTGGACATATTGCGTAAATGAACTAAATCGACGGAGTTTTCGGAGTATAGCCATGGTGCTTCAGCGTCGTCAACGAGGAATCGGACATTAGGAGGAACCCAGTGAGGTTGTATGGGGCTGAGATCAAGGCCAATAACTTCCGCGCTGGGATATTCGTTGCCCACTACACTACATTAGTACACGTCAATTGATGGCTGCTAGGAAGCTCACTATCAATAGCCCAACTCCCAGTCCCCGTTCCAACATCAATGATCTTTTGTGGATGGTCCAACAGAGCATTATGAAGCCTCCCACCAAGGAGATGGACTGCTACAGTATGCTTCATGTCCTCGCGCTCCTGTTCTGGAAGATCATTGGGGAACTGGTATAAACCCTCTTTAAATTTATGATATCGACGACTATTTTCGAACTGGTAATCTCGCACGCTGGATGCTAGAGACGTAGTCTCCGTTGGGTTTGCGGAAGAGGCGTAGCCATCGTCGGATGCGACTTCGGGGTCGTTGACAGGAGGTTCAGGATGTTCGGGTTCAATTGGAGGGTCGTGATGTTGTAATTCGGGGACGTGGGATGGGTTTGTTGGTGTTTCTGCTGTATCTGCCATGATGAATTGATGATGGAGAGGAAGTGAAACCGGGGAAGTGGAGTTCCTTTGCCTGACAGAAGCTACTACGTAGTATATCTGATCGGGAGATCAGCCGGGTGTGGGTCCGCCTCCGCTCAGTGGTAACCCCGCCTAATCAACCAGTTCAACTGCCTGAGTCTTTTTCGCATCACTTTGCTTTGCTCGCTTATGCTGTTGGTTGTTTGTCGAGCAAACAGCAGCCACAACTGATTCTCATTGCTTGGCGTCTTGTTTATGCTTAATTGGCTGCATTCCATGGAGTCTTTTGGGCAGTTCCTGCCAGACGGCTCCCTCGTCTCTGGCATCTTCAACATTCCTACATCGACGCCCACGTTGAAGTCTAGGCCTCTGGTCATCGGTCTCCATGGAGGTTGCTACACGAGCGAGTATTTTGATGTGACGCCCGAGTACTCGGCCAAGAACATTAGTGAAGCCCTTTCGGTACCTTTTGTCGCTATTAATCGCCCAGACTATAAGGAATCTACCCCGGTGGGACGAATTCCTGAAGGATCGAGCTATCCGGAAGAATGGGGAAGGAAACTTCATAAATCCATTCTCCCGGCTCTTTGGGAGAGGTTTGGCCTGGAGAATGCATGCACATGCATCGTTCTGCACTGTCACAGCCTCGGAGCCAACGGCGCAATCGTAGCAGCATCCCTGCACGCAACCACCTCTGAGACAGCATATCCCCTTGGAGGAATCGTCATAAGCGGATTTGGCTCACTGTTGAAGAACACGGGCGGCCATGTCTCACAGCCTGATCCTCCGCCCTCGTATTTGAACATCCCTGTCGATGTCAAAGATAAGACTTTACTTCTTCCAGGTACGGCTGATGAGTCTGTGTATGCCCAATCGAGACGAATCGACCACGCCATTCCGTTTGAGGAACTTGCTTCGCTGAGAAAATCGTGGCTGGGGGAGTGGAAGGAGAAATGGGGCGCGAATGTTACTGTGCCTGTTATGATTGCTTTAGCGGAAAGAGACCATTATTGGGATGCGACGGATGAACATCTTCGGGATTTTGCGGGAGGGTTGGGGAAGAGTAAGAGGGTTGATTTGAGCATTGTGAAGGGAGCGCCGCATAACATTGAATTAAGTTACTTTGGGCCTGGATGGTATGGCAGGTCTTTTGGCTTCGCATTTGAGTGTGCGACTTCACTTGCACTTGCAGCAGAGCAGAATGGAAGTTGATATGTACCTTGTAACCCTCAGATTGCAGTGAAGGAGAGAGCTTGATCTATTGGCTGAATGGCCTGACTCATCAGACAAAGGGCGCGCCCTCATCGTGCGACGGAAATATAAAATTGAGAATCCGTGTACAAACTACGCAACACTATTCTAAGAACACATTTCGCATTCAAAGAGAATACCATGGAGAAGAGACCATCTCTGGCTGCCCTGAGAGCCTTTGGTGTTTCCAACGCTCTAACAAATGTCCCCGGCGGCCGAGGCCTTTGTTTCCGTGAAACCAATGTCGTTCTCCGACCATCAGATGATGACGAAGAATCTGAATATGTCGGAAGTGTATGTGCCATTCTAACGAAACTCAGTCCCGTCGACTATTGCGTCTCTACTCCAATACCAGCCTCAGAGTCCCCTGAGAAGTACGTTGTTGATGGATGGACTGCTTGGACATTTGTCGATGGGAAGATAGCGCCGAAGGGTAATCTTGAAATTCTCTTCAAGGCTTGTCGCGCTTTTCACACTGATCTTCGGTCGCTTGTTTATGAAAAACCATCGTTTCTCTCAAAAAGACAGAATCGTTTCACGGAAGCGGATCTTGTGACATGGGAAGAAAAGAAACTGGAGGATGTGCAGAAAATCAACAATGATATCATGGCTACTATTCAACCAATTCTCGAACAACTCCTGAGACTACGACAACCATTCCAGCAGGAACTCAAAAATCAGCTCATCCATGGGGATCTCACAGGCAACATGCTTTTCGACGAGAACAGTGACAGACCACCAGCAATCATCGACATTACGCTTTACTGGCGACCAGCTGAGTATGCAGAAGCTATTATTGTGGCAGATGGGCTCATATGGCTGGAAGAAGGACGAGAGTTGGCGGAGAGGTATGGGACTGATCATACAAGAGTGCAGCTCCTTGTGAGAGCTTTGTATTGGAGATGTTTGTCGTTTGCTATTGACTCTATTGTTCCTTGGGTCAGTGAGAACCTTCCCAAGGCGACTTTTGGACGCGCTATTGAGGTTGTTGGCGAGTTGGTACATGGATGCGTTTGAGGAGAGGCAAAGGGTCAGGTAGGATGCAACTTACT
This sequence comes from Fusarium concolor, assembly GCA_013184415.1. Lineage (NCBI taxonomy): Eukaryota > Fungi > Ascomycota > Sordariomycetes > Hypocreales > Nectriaceae > Fusarium > Fusarium concolor. The sequence continues at coordinate 33,231 of JABCJY010001516.1, forward strand.
AAGACCCAAGGGACCTGTGAGGATTATGATCCTTTTTGTGAGAGAATTCGAACTTAGGTAACTTTAGAGAAAATCGGCCTGAAATTCTACCGATATCGTTTCCTGATATTAGGCTCTTTCATCATTCAACTGCTTGCTTATTCGCACAAGCTGGCATTTGCCAGTCAAATCTGTCGGACAGGCACATCCCGCACAAAGGCTTTCCCTTATTCAAGCTTACATCAGTGATATTCCGTTTATTCCCCGATTTAAGCGATATAAGCGATGCGGATATACTGTATTAAGCTTATTTCGCACACCCAAATTCGCACACGCCAAGCGTCAATCTGACGCTTACATAACGTTAGTGCCTGATATCCCCCGACCGAGACATTATTTCACCATCTTGACCTGGGCTAATCTTTGCAAAGTCATCAACTCATCAGTCATCAACACGCCATGGTCGGCGTTCCAAGCAGCCGAGGTTGTAACGCTTGTCGAAAGGCAAAGAAAAAGGTTCCCGCCAAGGATCTTCGCTGAAAGTCTTAAACTAACTGCATAAGTGCGATCTAGCCAAACCGAAATGCAGTCGCTGTACGAGGATCGGTGTTGTTTGCGTGGGAAGTGGAACACAACGCTTCAAATTTCACCAGTACAAGCCTGAGACGCAGCTCATTACACCTCCTTCTGAATCTCCAAGCAATGAGACGACTAGATTGACCGCGGAGTTCATATCGCTTATGGAGATTGATGATGATCGGTTTGGTTTCCAAGCTTACGGGCCTTACTGGTGGGCAGACCTTCCTCGTCGTCTTGGTTCAGTTCCAGCTCTTGATACTATTACATCTGCTATGATAGCAACGTTTCAGTCAATTCGCCTGCGGAAAAGTCCTGATAAGAATACCTTTGCTTTGTATGGGAAGGCATTGAGGTCTTTGCAGGAGTGTTTAGTTGATGATGAGCAACCGGTCATGCTCAAGTTGGAAATCGTTCTAATGATGATGCTCTGTCAGTTGTGGATCGACAACAAACATGCTAATAAACACAGAAGCATTATAGCATATTTGTTGAAAGAGGCTATCTCCCAGGGGCAGATACTTCACTCGGGCGATATCCGAGCCTGGTGCTTACAAGCAGTACGTCAAATGATTCTTTAATTGGAACTTAACTGATGGTAGAAATAAGATATACGCGGCTCTGTGTGACCCAAAGGTCGAACTTGGTTCATGGTTCTGGGAAGTGGCAGTCCAAGACACAATCATGACAAGACCATACCACTACGAACAGAACCTATACTGCTTTGAACTTGGTGCCATAGGAGACTTACCTGTCTTTCTCCGAGATCCAGAGAGATATCTCTATCAACTCAAATGCTACTACAACATGATCTCCCAAGAACGACCTATTATGCGTAAACTATATGAACAAATAATGATAACAACACTCTCTCCCAACGCAACCCCAGCTTCAAGAATGAAGGCTGTAGAATACGCCTCCGGTCACGCAGGTCTTCTCATCCAAGCAGCGTTGATAGGTCCGACACTCAAACCCTTTGGCGTTGTTACGAATTACACCGAGGAGTCACATGAAGTTTGTGATGAAGCTATCCATCTTGCGCACCAGTGTCAGACGTTCAGACCGTGCGGTGCCTCATATGTCCCAGAGGTTTTGAAGCTGGTTTGGGCGTCGTTGGATGATGGGTATAGGCATGAGGAGCTTGAGAGGCTGCTTGATGAATATGCAAACGATGTACAGGGAGCGAATTATTTGGAGGAGGCTAAGTTGATGAAGAAGCGCTTTGATAGCTTGGGGTGGCGGAGTGAGAAGACGGTTTTTGACGAGAAGGAGGAGGAGGAGATGCAGGATGTTCCGCTTTGTGTAATATTATGAGCTATGATCTTGAGTTGAGATGGCTGGGTGAAACAAGAGGAGAAAATATCAGAATGAGCTTGATACTAAGATAGTTCAAAGAGCCCCAAGTTCACGGCGTTGAGTTAGCCTTTGTGCGAGTCTAGGTTAGTTATTTCTTAAGACTGAGGCTATTTTCATCCTGAGTGTTTGCTGCCCAGCCAATGGACAAGATGGATGTCAAGGTGCTACTAATTATAGAGCCCCATTAATTAGACCACCAAACAAAGATCGCGACAACACCTCCCATTTGCAACATATCACAAAGCTAATCGAAAACGAAGCCAGATTGCAACCCCCCCACTGTCACTTCATCTGCTTTCATCCAACTTTGGCAAATGATCCGTCACGCAGAGTATGCCCAACTTGATACGGCGACAGGGGCTTCTTTTCAGCTCTATGCAGATTGCAGGCTGATCCTTGCCCGTTGGTACAAATGTGGTCCCGATGTTTGTGGTTTAGCAGAAATGAGGGGGAAAGCAGTGGACACGAGATAGTGCAACATCAAGGTCCTGTGTCAGCCACATTGCGCTAAAACTGATGGGTTGTCTGGTCTCGGGAGAAAATTGAGGTGAAGTTACAAGACAATGTATTGATGTTTGAGATGGAAGAGTCCCCCAGTCACGCGTCATGATGCTTATGGCAAATAAAATTCCCTCGACAAGGCGTAGACACAAACATTTCACGTATTATCTAGGGTAGCATCCTCATCAAAGAAGCAAATAATCTCAAATGACCAACCCTTCACGATATTACACCCACTAAGTAGAAACCTCTACGGAGTACTAACTCATCACCTACCTAGCGCCTCTCATAGCTCCCTTAAACCCCTGTCGTGGCGGTCTCGAGTGCTGAATGCTTGCTGGGTTAAGCTTAATTGAGTGTTTAAACCCGGCGATCAGCCCTGTGATGTGAGTCTCCCTCGGATAGCCCTACAGTATTTTAAGACCTTGTCCTTCCCAGACTTGGCTCAGTTGGTCTCTATTCGTTACTTCTGAGCTCTTCTGCTGCCAGTACCACATCGCTATCATCAACGCGACATTCATCTTCCTTCATGGCCGACAAGTCTACCAACGCTCCTCTAGCCTCCGACGTACACTCTACAATGGCAACCGAAAAACAATCTTCCGGCTTCCTCAAATTTATCGCCTTTCTTGACCTCGTCGTCAAGCTCGCTATGGCAGGCGCACTCATCGGCATTCTTGTTGTGATGGTGCAGTTCAACAGCAAATTCGAGAAGTTCATGAACGGCGATAAGAGCTTTCCAATTCGAGTCTCAGATACATCACCACTACGTATTGTACCAGGATACGCGAGCGCATTCGATGTTCATATGACGAATAATGCGAATAACCCTGTGTGGTTCAAGTCGGGCAACTAGATCATGTCCCCATCGCTGAGAAGTGGGGTCGTAGGAAGACGAAGAGGGTCGGTATGGTTGGCGTATAAGAGTCGGTGGTGTTTCGTTGGAGTTGGCTCCGTTTCGAGCGGTGAATGGGTTGGTCGGTGGTTCTTTGAGCGTTGGTTAATGTTATTCTGGTGCCGTGCGTGGTATTGATACTCACCTGTTGTTACCTCTCAGTTCAGTCGAACATTTACCCTATCGCATCAATCATGACAATCCCCTGAGAATGTCCGTGGTTATAAAATACGCAAAAACGATTCGAACAGTCGTTGCGCGCGACCCACGACACAGCAGTGATTGAACTTATCACAGGAGGCGACAGCAATCTTGTCAAAACAATGTACTATATTTAGCAAATAACACCTTGAACTAAATGCAAGCTATAAATAGTCTAAGCAGATCAAATGCGAACGTCTTCCTGTGCTATAACTAACTGATATTCTTCGTTTGCGTCCAGTCTTGTCTTTTGAACTCGTGATCGGGTGAAACCGTTGACGTGAGTGGGCTCCGTTGCCGGCCCCACTCGGCCCGAGGATTTGACGCCGAGAAGGTGAAAAAACGCCATGAGGAAAAAGGAAAGTAACGTGGATTGTCGTTGTAGAATGCCAAAAGACGCCGCCAGTGTTCTTTCTTCCGTGTATCTTGTTTATTGTTGTATTTGTTGTATTAGGTATTTGTCTTTGTTGTTGTCGCGCTGCCCCCCGAAGTCGGGCCACGCTCAGGCCTTCCACGCGACAAGGTTGCTGAGAAGGCCGCGAACACTTTGTCGGCTCTCTTCTAGAATAACGGGGTTTTGAGTCTGCCCAACCTTAGACTCGACGGCCGTCAGGACGCGAAGGTGCTCCTTCTTGAGTTCTTCGAAGCCATCGTCCAGCTGCTTGTGCCAAGGGTACAGGACACCCACCTGGAAGCTGAGTGCCGAGGTAGCGATGACAAAGTTGGTGACGGGAAGGGCGCGGGCGAAGAGCATAGTGACTGATTTGAAGGAGTTGTTTACTGACTTGTAGGGAGTAACTGACTTGAAGGGTGATGAAGGCGAGCCGGCGACAGATACGGGAAGCAAACGCAACAGTGACGAAGGAAAAAAAAAAAGAATGAGGAATAAGGAAGAGAGAGAAAAAAGAAAGACAAAGTTAAAAAGGAGTTCCGACAAAAAGAACAACAGAGAGAATCCCCGCATACGTACGTGACATTCGGTTCGGTGTTGCCCAATCTAACCAAACAGGCAACGCCCCCATAGGAATAAACAGGAATCAAGTGGTCGGCTCGTGTGAGATGAGCAAGGATGGTCTCGACTCTGACAAGTCAGCTTTTTATTGATGTTGGACCAGGGGTGTCAAATGAGATGCCTGTCACCCGAACTCCGGATTCACATGTCCGCGCTCACAGCTTGTCAGAGAGTTTGACATTTGCCACAACTTCGTGATTCCCCACATTGTGCAGGAAGAGTCTTTACGGGGTCACTTGGTCGGATTGGTCGTTGGAAAGTTGAGCTGAACTCTCTTGGGAAGAGGTCGCCCTTTTCAACATGTTTTGGCATTTCGCTTAATTGTCTTGAGTGTTGGATTAATTGAACAATGCTTCTACAGGTCTTCTGGCCGATAACCGTCGGTGGAGTCGCTAGGACAGGGCTCCCACGTTTCTCCGGCAGGGCTGCATCGGTTCGCCGATTCAAACCTCCATTACCGGACTGATGCCGGGTGAGTGACATGCCCCGTATCCGTATCCACCTCAGGACTCATCTACCGTGCCGTATCCATGTCGCCCGGGTCGTAGATCCCGGATCCTCCGACCCAATGCTCCATCGTCAACCCCGACCGAAAGTGAGCGGCAATATGATCAGTCCGTTCTCCCCAACTGTCCATCATGACTTGACAAAAGCCACACTTGCTTCGTATGGTATCTTGTCGGTGTTGTAGCAGACTGAGATCCGGTTTCCAGCCATCCCACTTTCGACATCCATGAAACTTAATTAGATGCTGCCAGAGGTGGTCTTTGCGTGTGAATTTCCGCTCTGAAACGGGCCGTTCGGCGCAGGTGTCGAATTCATGAGCTTGAATGTGTTCATCGCTGGGCGAGTTCTCACCGCAGAAGAGGCATTGTGGGCCGTCTTCACTCATGCGCCAAACTAAAAAGGATTGGTCTGGGGTGACAGGTAGCGCGCAAATCCATGAGTCTAGACCCGGTAGATGAATCGATCGCTCATGACGAACCCAATCGTACTTTTTCTTGAAGCTTTGTCGGCAGAATGTGCATTGAAACGCGACAAACTTCTTGGCCCTGGACCTTGAAGATGTAGTCCTGGACATGGAAGGCCCTTCTGCCACTGAGCTTCCACCAGAAGGCGAGAAGAAAGTTGCATCCCTTGAGCGGAATGAGTAGCACGAAGACGCCGAATTGGACGAAGCATCGTGTAGAGCAGAGTGCCAGAGAGAGTCATTGCTTGCAGACGATCCAGGTCCATCAGACGCGCATGCATCATCACTGTCCACCGAACTCTGACCGCTCGACTGAGCAGCCAGAGCATTCTGGATCGCCGTTGCTGAAGCTGGCTCCTCATCGGGCGGAGAATTCTTCCATCGATCCATGGGTGACATGTTCTTTCGGAGATAATGCGGCATGGGGGATCCTGGTGCAAATCCTTGGCGGCCGCGACCAGGCGATGCAGAGTATGTTGATGAGAGTCGATGGCGTCGTCTGGTATTGGCGAACCAATTGATGACTTGACTTCTGCTCAACCCTGACTGCTGGGAGAGGCTGACTTTCTCTTCCTCTGATGGGTACGGATGATCAAGATTGGAGATGTACCAATTACGCAGTACCCGTGTCTTTCTCACTGATCGGGTATTTGCCCTCTTCCCAGAAAGCGCTGCAATTGAGAGACCTTGTGATGGCTGGCCTTCATCAACTGTCGCGGGGACACCGAGAATGTCGTGCTCACTAACCCCATGAAGACGACCGATAACAGGCTCTGAAGTCTCAAATGCTGATGGCTTCCTCTTTTTTTGGCCAGCTAGACTGCATTCGCGGAACAAAGCGACACAACTGGAGCATGATTTGGTTGGATTTGGGTTGGCTAATGTGGTTTTTAGGATGAGACATTGAAGGCGCGTCCTCCGACAATTCGTGCAAGGCACAGGTGGCCTCGAAGCACCATTAGTGATAAAAAATGTATCAATAGTGGTCATGGGCGTTTTGATGGGATCATTGGTCGTTGGTAAAGGCGCTGGGATACCCCAATCTGTTGCGGGTTGATTGAGAAAAGAGAAATCCTGATTGAGGTCATCTGCGGGAGTCTCGGACGCTACCTTGGCCTGCTGGAAGTCGGCATTCCAATCAATCTGGGGCCCCGGAAGTTCTGAAGCTGGAAGACTAAACGCATCTTGAGGGTTGATAGTTTGTGGAGTTGGGTCAATATTCGCTCCCTCTGTCAGCGAATTTGACGTGCTTCTCGATTGAGGGGCCAGGTCGTCGAATGGAAGCGTAAGCGCAGCGTCATCGCCACCTGTGAATAGAATGTCATCGAGCGAAAACTCCATTGTAGCGTTGAGCTGAGGGCGAAGGCCTCTCAACGTCGACGAGAGATTGATGAGGATACATGTGAAGGATGTCTGGGTGGAGTTTTTCTGGGAAGTTGCGATAACGTCACGCGGAGAATTGGGCGCCTCAAGCGATGTCGGGCGGGCTTAGTCACAGCCGCCATGGAGTAAGAGCGCGCACCGCTGCTTCATGCATCCAGGTAGGAATTTTTGGTGTTTTATTGCACATAAATTCTCGTCTCCTCCCGTCTGAGAATGCTTCCAGAAATCGACGATTTTACGCTTTGCGCACGTCCTCTTTTGTATGGTTTTTGGCGCTGGATACGACAGCGCAAAAATACTTAGAGAGCGCTTCAGACTCCACTACCTCGAATCTGACCGTCAGCTGGAAAACCGCAATGTTAACTCGCAACCGTCGCTGTCTTTCCATGAGGAGATGATCGGGCCTAGGAATTTACAAATCCATAAGCGACTGCGCAAAGTCAACGTGCTGCTACCGTCCCAGCGCTTGATTACAAGGTGGCAGTGGGGTTTGAAGTCTTGCTGTCCTGCCAGCAGCCATGAGGGGAAGCGCCAGGCTAACCCAATCCATTGATACAGTACAACACTCACAGCGGTCAAGCCTAATTGTTGGCCTGATGGAGTTCAACCGCGCCCTGTGAGACACAAGGTGGGTGTTCATTTTTAGTTCTCCCAGAGGACCGATGTGCGGGCCGGTTCAGGACCGCTCAGCAAAGAACAGTCTGGAACGACGCGTAGAAATATGCTTTATTTCCGATCAATTGCACAAGCCAGTTCATCTCATTCGTCAGAGCTTTCCCAGGGCTGGACACTGGGTATCGCTTGGAGAAACTGTCAGTCGTCTGCATTGGTTGGCGCTTATGAAGCACTACATCTGTCATTCAACCTTGAAAGTATGCTCTTACCGACAAATATTGGGAAAGGCATTGAGTGGGAAAGCCTGGGATTGCAGGTGGTCGTCGAGTGTATGAGTTTACACCAGACAATATGATCACTACCATCTGCGGGGTCGTGGACAATGTCCCCAGAAGGCGCATCACGAATGTTAACTTGGGCGCAATTCTCTCTCCATGGGTTATAAAAATGTCGGAAATTTTCATCTCAAAGAATCAATTTCAACCATATCTTCTTTATTTCAATCAAATCTCCCATAAAAAACATCTCGAATTGTCACTTGACTCGCAGGAACAAGCTCCAAGCAGCATCTTCAGACAACATCATTTCACCCGTTGAGCTACCATGACCACCCGCAGGCACGTCCACTTCAACTCAAAAGCCAAATCATGGACTTCTCCCGCATCTGCTTCCCCAGAGGCAATTGATAGCTTCCACCAAAGTCTCCCCAATTATGAGCCAACACCCCTTGTCAGTCTTGACAGCCTTGCCCAAGAGATTGGGGTTAGTGCAGTCCACGTCAAAGATGAGACAAACCGCTTCGGTCTTCCTGCGTTCAAGATTCTCGGTGCTTCTTGGGGTGCATTCCGCTCTATCACCGAGAAATTGGGATTGCCTCTTGACTCAGACGTTGAAACTGTTCGGGAAGCAGCCAAAGCCCATCAATTGACCCTGTACGCCGCGACTGAGGGAAACCATGGGCGTGCAGTGGCGCGAATGGGTGCCATCTTTGACATATCGGCTGAGATTCATGTTCCGGCCACCATGCACCCTTCTACGGTCAAGCTGATCGAGTCTGAAGGTGCAAAGATCGTCATGTCGAAGGGCAGATACGAAGACGCGATGCTCGAGGCCGAGTCAGCATCCAAGCACGAGAGAGGGCTTATGGTTCAAGATCATGCTTTCAGTAATTATCAGACTGTTCCGCAGGTTAGTCTCGTTTCTTGTTTGAGAAATACCTTCCCGTCTAACGATATTGCAGTGGATTGTGGATGGTTATGGTACTATGATGCGCGAGGTTGATAGGCAACTGGGCGCGACAACCGCAGACTTGGTCATCGCTCCAGTCGGCGTCGGCTCATTCGCCCAGGCTGTAGTGTCCCATTTCAAGAGACAAGGTACTTCCACTTCCATGCTGGCAGTCGAACCTGACACAGCAGCCTGTCTATGGAAGAGTCTAGAGAAGGGCGAGTTCACTGAGATTCCAACAACTGAAACCATTATGGCTGGCCTCAATTGCGGAGCTCCATCGACGATCGCATGGGATCTATTGAAGAATGGAGTCGATGCAAGCTTGACTGTGTCGGACTATGAATCCCACCAGTGTGCCCTGTATCTGCAAACCCAGGGCATCAACGCTGGACCCTGTGGAGCTTCAACGCTGGCTGCGTTGAGGCGACTGACTCCGGATGACAAGAAAGCTCTTGGCTTAAATAACAAGTCTACCGTTGTGATTTTCTGCACAGAGCGAAATAGGGATTACGAGGTTCCCCGCGATGTTTCTGGTAACGACCCAGTTGCCCTCACTCAGACTCTTGTCCAGATCAACTCGGCAAGTCCTGACTTGGGTTCAAATCCTGGACCAGGCGAGACGGCCATCGCTCGCTACGTCGCTGCCTGGTTGGAACATCGGGATATTGAGGCCCACTGGGTTGAGTATACGAAAGGTCGCCCTTCTGTTGTTGGCGTCGCTCGCGGTTCTGGTGGCGGGAAGAGCCTCATGCTCAATGGGCACGTCGATACTGTGACCCTCATGGGTTATGATGATGATCCCTTGAGTGGTAAGATTGTTGATGGTCGTCTGTATGGTCGTGGCTCCGCCGACATGAAGGGAGGTGTCGCTGCCGGTATGATCGCTCTGGCCAATGCTAAGAAGCTTGGCCTTCGTGGTGATGTGATCTTCACTGGCGTCGCCGATGAGGAGAGCTTGAGTAAGGGAACTGAGGACATCCTTCGCGCTGGATGGAGAGCAGATGCTGCTGTCGTGTCAGAGCCCACCAACCTTGAGATCAACCACGCGCATAAGGGGTTCTGTCACCTTGAGATCAAAGTCCATGGATTAGCAGCCCATGGCTCGCGAGCTGATATTGGTATCGACGCTATTGTTAACGCTGGGCACTTTCTCGTGGAGTTTGGCCGGTATGCGAAGCAACTTCAAGAAGGTCTTGGTGATGAGACCCTTGGAACGGGAACTGCCCACGCGTCAGTCATCACTGGTGGAGAGGAAGCCTCCTCTTATCCCGCCCAGTGCACCATTGTCGCTGAACGCCGAACTATCCCAGGAGAGACCGATGAAGTTGTCCAGCGAGAGTTTGACAATATGATTGCCAGGGTGGCCAAGGAAGTCCCCAACTTCAAGGCAGAGGCCAAGATCTTCTTCAGTCGCCCGCCTCAATTCACATCTGCCGAGCATCCCTTCACCCAGCTTCTTTCGGGAGTCGCAAGCAGGGCCATTGGCAAGGATGTAACAATCTCCGGTGCGCCGTATTGGACTGACTGTGCTTTGTTGGCTGAAAAGGGCATCGTGTCTCTTCTTTGGGGGCCCACGGGTGTTGGGCTGCACGCGAAGGAGGAGTTTGTTGAGGTGAAATCGATTCAACAAGTGACGGAGGGTTTGACAAACGTAGCGGCTGAATTCTGCAAATAATGATAGATCATAGAGGGGATGCTGCAAGATGTTTCTTTGTCACTTAGGATGCTCTTAGGGTATCCTTAGGCGAGGCTAGGCTAGAGCCGCATAAGCTGGGGTGCCAGGCAAGCGAAATACGAGGCGTCTTGACTTTTGTCCCAGTTGCTGCTGTTACACAAACAAATCTGCTTATTTTCCTTACACGTGATCCACGAAACACTGGCGAACAGACAAACTATGGCTAGTTTTAGCGAAGATTTCTAAATACTGGCAAATGCTGGCCAAAAGAACCCCTTTGTATTTATATCCCTGGTTCCCATCTGGAATCCATATCTTTCCAAGTATATATAAGCCTGTTTGAGCTACATTCGGCTCACTATACTAATATAGGTAAGGTTGGCAGTAGGCATGATGCTCAGTCTCCTCCATCATGTTACACAGCGGGAACAAGTTCGCCCCATATTTCCATAGGAATTTGACCTGGCAAACACTGGTAAACACCAGCAGTAATATATATCAAACGCGTTTGGTACCCGTTTCTTTCTTCCCCTCCCCTGAGATCTCTTTCTTTCATCTCTCCCGCCTTGTTAACACACATTTGTTTCTTTCATGCAAGTTCCCTTTGACCAATTTTCAGCCCATTACCTATACTGAAAACTGAGACTCAACAAATTGTGAGACCGTATATAGTTCACATTTCGACAGTCGGCGATCCCGGTTTTGCTTTACGCATTGAGATTTCAAAAATCTCAGGTAGTTATCCGTGTGAGGTTCGTCAACCTAGCAAGATAAGCCGACTGAATAACCAAATCAGTGCGAAGTTTACCTGATCTCAGTACAAACCAAGCTAACCTTTGCTCTTGTAGGTTCGCTCAAGATGTTTCCGAACGCGCTTGTTGGCAACATCCAGCGTTACAAGGAGGATACCGATTCAGTTGCGGCATGGCTAGCCTCAGCCGCCAAGCGCTGTCGTTATCAGCAGAAGGTTCCCAAGTCCAACAGCCAGGGTTCAACTGAAAATGACCAGGCCCCACAAGCTTTCGGCCGTCTCAAAGGAAAGGCTCGTAAGGAGGCCAAAAAGCAGCAGCAACAGAAGGAAGATGGCCCTGCCCCCAAGTACACTGTTGCCCTCAAGGACTTTGTGCCTATGGCTGAGTGCATTGTTGCATGCCGCAAGCCTGTCATCACTATGCCTACCTCTCTTGCCACTACTATTGACCGTGTGATTCATCTGAGATCTTCGTTTAGATTAAAGATGCTAGAACATGGGGTCAACCCCAATGCCCAAGCCGACCAAACTCACTGTCACTTCGTGAGTGTCTTGGAGAAGGTCAGAGAGGTTCTTGGCCCGAAGATGCCAACTGCCACTGGCACAAGCACCAATGTAAAATCCCCCCAACCTACCACTGAGGAAAGTCTTGCTCGAGGATTCGGCCTGCTGAATGTTTATGAGCCGTCTCAAGAGTTTCTGGATGCCCCCAACATTGAACGGCCACAAAAGTCGCAGGACGACAAGACTATCTACGAAGCTGAAGCCCAGCAGACTCTTGGTGATGCTTTGGCCATGTGGCATCTACTTCTGGGTGATGCCGACAAAATCCGAACCCAGATTACCTGGGCTTGGAAAGGCTACCGTGATGGAGATTTGGATCTTACTGCAGCGGCGGTAATGACTGACACTGGGATCCACATGATCCGTGATCTTGTAGACCAGTCCTCCGAACTCTTCGACAAACATGGTGGCTTCATTCAGATTGCGAAGATATATTTCACCGAACGGGCCTTGCAAAAGGGCTTTTCCCAGGAGCAAGTTGATGAATGCTGGAAAGATGGGCACATCGATGCCAGACTCTTCAAGCTCTACAACAGAACATTCTGCCATGCCCTCAACCTGACTGAAGCCCTGCCTTCGATGGTACCTTTTGGTATAATAACCACTCGCGGCGACGTTTGGAGTCAGCTGAAAGACCTTCGTGACATACCAGTCAGCGATACCAACCAAATGGAACTTTCCGAAGACCAGCTGTTGACGGTAGACTTCTGGCTCGAAGCGGTGGGCTTCGTCTTTAATCGCCACGCGTTTCCAGTCTTCGACGAGTACTCGCGCTGTGTCCTGGAGGCAAGAAGTAAGGGAAAGATCACCCTTGAGATGGCGTTTGCCGCCCAGATTCGCCTCGACCTCAACTATCTTCTGCAAGACAAGGCATCACAAGGCTTCCATGAAATGGAAAAACATGTAAAGTATATGAAAGCGCAGCTAGAGGCTTTCAACGACACCCTTCCCCGGCCAGACACGCCCTATGCCACTGAACACCAGCAAGAGCATATCAACGACACGATCAAGTCTTTCGACCTTCTCCTGGAAGACGATGGGCCTGAGACGAGAAGAAACCAAGAATCGTTGGAGGCAGTCGGGATCAGAAAGCCTGAGACTCACAAAGCTCTTAAGCTCTCTCCCATTCACTCTGGTATCTGTCTCTTTCATGCCAGAGCAGACATGTCCAGGACCACGCTCATGGTTACCAAGCATACTGGAATTTTTACATCCATGACTCACCTCTATAACGCCGTGAGGCAACTTCAGATGCTGGAAGCGCCTTGGCCTGACATGGAGGCATTTGAAGGGTGTTTTGAAACCCGCGATTTCTTCGTTGGAGGAAAGCCAGAGGATATGGTCGACTTTTCCAAACGTTTGCTCATCCAGCTTGGTGCTCCGCTGTCTAGTCTCATCCCAAACAGAAACGGAGAAGCCTCTCGAAAACCAGAATTCTTTCGCTCGCGCATCATTGGCATGAACATGAATGCTCCTGTGTCATTCAAGTACGACCTCACTCATATACGACGCGAAGGAAAGGCCAACCTCTCTTGGGAGGAGCTGAATGAGATCCTTTCACTAAGCGAGTATAAGGAGACTAAGACTGATGGTGGCAAAAGGGTCTTTGGTCCACTGAGTTTGGAAGAGAAGAAGATGTTGAAGAAACGCCTTCTCCAACCCAAGTCGAAGAACCCTGGTCAAGCATCACCTCTTGTGCCTGAAGTCCTCCTGAGGTCATTCACACTTGCACTGGCAGCAGAGGCTAGAGAGTTGGCATTTCCTTACATGGAGATGTACAGCATGTGGTTGTCTGTTCTCACAGAAATCAAAGACCGATGCATCCCTTTGCTGAGGGAGTTTCCTGGCGGGGATCTCGATCCTGATGAGCAACTGAACAATGTCCTCCTACGTATCATGAATTTTGCCAGCGATTTGGGATTCTTTACACCTCTTCTCGAAGCTTCACGTGTGATGAGAGGGCATGCTTCTGGTACCCGAGGATCGATGGTGTCTCGAAGAATCGCGGATATACCAGGATTCATCACACCTCGAGCGATACCGAGTTTGATCCCGCACAACATTTATCGCAAGAGATTTGTTGACGTCAGCGCTGATTTTAACATAGACTGGCAAAGAGTCGATTTCAAGATCATTACACGATCTCCATCCGGCAGGAGAGGAATGGTCGAGGACCGTGAGGGGAACCGATTCGGTTTCAATTTCGACAATCCTAGGCAACCAGTTGCTGGGCCTTATACCGCCGGATTCTTGGCTACCGCGAAGTAGCACCACTCTTCAGGCCACCGAAGGCTTGCGGGGTCCAGTAAGAACTACTCAAATCTTACCTAAAGTACCAGTGGCAAAACGCAGGTCTCATTCAGGCTGCGGTGAGAGTTCGTGGAGGCGAATAGTATTGGGGGAGTAAGCATAAAAACAAAATGGTGACATATTATCAATGAAGTCGTTTTACAGAAAAAAGAGGATGCCATTTTATAACGGCAGATGTGCGATGCGTACTCTCAGAGGATGGATTAGAGATAGAATGGCCAAACTGGACCCGTGGGTTGGAATCAGCTCTATTGAAGGTTGAGAAGGGAAGTGAGAGTCACCTCGAGCAGATTCGAGAACAAGGGTTTCGGAAGGAGATGCTGGGTGTATGAATCAAGTATCAGGGTATAGAGTATAAAATCACCTCTTTTACAGATGCTGTTCGTGATTTGTGATGACGGTAGGCATTGCAACCTTCGTATTGTGAGCTGCAAGAAGGCACGTGTGTTACATTGTGATTCGAGCTGAAATGCAAGCAGCAGTTTTTGCATGATAATGGCTGAAACATTAACTAACTTTAGAACACTGAAGCATAATCAGAGCTACTCAAATCTCACCTAAATTTACTTACAGCTTTAGGTATTCCTTAACAGACAGTACCGGGATTGAGCCCCGCAAGCCTTAAAGATATGGGTTGTCAGCGTGATCCTTGCAGCCGGGGACTCAATGCAATAGCCGATGGTACTCTCCACTGAAACGCAACGCAACGTCGTGATACGCTGTCAGATTCACAGATTGAGATGAGATATTGTCGTAACGATGCACAGTGAGAAAGAGGCGGCATGGGTTGGTGAATGAATGATTTTTTGCTGGTGACATTTCTTTGTTGGGTGAATGCGGGGAGAGCTTTGTTTCACTCTGATGTAACCAAGCGACTTGGGGAGACAAAGGAGATTACAGCGGCTTCAGGCTGGTTACACTAAAAGCCAAGCTCGAGAGTGCGAATAGCTTCATGGGGTTCAACTTTAACGGGTCAACGTAGCACTTAGCGTAGCAGCCGTTATCAGAATGAAAGCACCAGATGCAGTAATTGGTGATAAATGGCCGCATTGCAGCCGTAGGTTGTTGCATGGCATGTTCCACATGAGTCTAACTGTCTGACTATTTCCCTATCGGAAGGTGAATCGAGGACACCTCCTCTTGAGTGGATGCAGATCAGCGCCTGGTCTGGGCCTGTCAGGCGCTCGGCCTATCGCCTATCAGAGAGGCAGGTTATCAGTAATCGAGCCGACCCCGCGATAAGTTTAGTTTAGTTTAATGGAGATGGGATGGAAATTACGGGGGAATGGGGGATGGCCGCCCCGCCCCCAGGGCACATAGCTTTGGTGCTGTAGCTCCAATGGATGGAGTGTAACGTCGCACTGATAGCGCTGTCCGTAGCTCTGAGTCCATCACCTCTCCTTCCCCCTGCTTGCCCTTGCCGTGCTTATTTTGGCCCAGCCCAAATCCTACGGCGGTCGCGTGTTCCATTTCGTATCAATTGATCGCCCGCATATCCTTGACTCCACTACTCTTTCTTTATTTATCAACCCTTCATCGCCATCTCAAGTCTCCACCTTCCACTTTTTCAACGGCTTTAAATCCGCCAACGCCCGCCTTATCCTTTACAAAGGTTCAACGGCTACTTTCTCTTCTTTTGAGTTTAATCATCAATCGCTCAAGAAAGAAATCATGTCCGCCGATCAACCTACCGCTGCCTCCAAAGGCGGCATTGCCACTGAGGCAGACTACCATGAACCCCAACCCGACATCGCCGCTGACCTCCCGCGAGGATGGAAGTACCAACGATTCAACGTCTTCGGAAAGCAAACGCCCTGGTATGCGTCGCCTCGCATCCAGCTTGGCATGGTCGCCTTTGTATGCTTCATGTGTCCCGGCATGTTCAACGCCCTTGGTGGCCTTGGAGGAGGTGGAAAGGTCGAGTTGGTGGCCCATTATCTTGTAACAGGGACATCTGCTGACATCGTGTAGTGCCACGTTAGCTGATAACATGGTAAGCTGAGCGAAACCTTCCAATTAACTGACTCAAGCTGACTGAGGTAGAACACGGCCCTCTACTCCACCTTTGCTGTGTTTGGTTTCTTTGGTGGCACCTTTGTCAACAAACTCGGTGTGAGACTCTGCCTCGCCTTCGGAGGTGTTGGATATGGTCTTTACGCTATCAGTCTTCTGGTCTCTGTGCACAAGCATGTTCCCGGCTTCAACATCTTTGCTGGCGTGTGGCTTGGTCTCTGTGCTGCTCTGCTCTGGACTGCTCAGGGCACCATCATGATTTCTTATCCGCATGAGAACAAGAAAGGACAGTATTTCGCTTGGTTCTGGGGTATTTTCAACATGGGTGCTGTTGTTGGCAGTTTGGTACGTGTTTTGGTCAATCTTGCCCTTCAATCACTAATTGTGCATAGATTCCCCTCGGCGAAAACATCAACATCAAGGAGAACAAGACTGTCAGCGACGGAACATATATCGGATTCATCGTCCTCATGTTCTTCGGCGCCCTTCTTGCTCTCACCCTTGTTAACGCCAGTGACATCATTCGCAAGGACGGCTCCCGAGTCATCCTCATGAAGAACCCAACCTGGCAGTCTGAGCTCTGGGGTCTCTGGGAGACACTTCGCTTTGAGCCTTTTGTGATTCTTCTCTTCCCCATGTTCTTCTCTTCCAACTGGTTTTACGTCTACCAGCAGAACGCCGTCAATGGCGCCTATTTCAACACTCGCACAAAAGCTCTTAACGGCTTGCTATACTGGCTAGCTCAGATTATCGCTGCTGCTATCTGGGGCTATCTCCTCGATATTGAGCGTGTGCGCCGTACCACTCGTGCCAAGGTGGCTTGGGCTGTCTTGTTTGTGTTAACCTTCGCTATCTGGGGTGGTGGATATGCCTTTGAGAAGACCTATACTCGCGAGACTGTTTCTCCCGATTCGGGATATATCCCAGGTGACTGGGAAGACTCTGGCTATGTTGGACCCATGTTCCTCTACATTTTCTACGGTTTCTACGACGCTGCTTGGCAGGCTACTATCTACTGGTATGTTCCTCTGAAACCCCGCCCCACGTCTTTCAATACTGACTGAACCAGGTTCATGGGTGCTTTATCCAACTCGGGTCGACGATCCGCCAACTATGTCGGTTTCTACAAGGGCGTCCAGTCTGTCGGAGCCGCAGTCATGAACAACCTTGACGCGCGAAAGATCTCCTTCAAATCTGAGTTCATCAGCAACTGGACTCTTCTCTCCGTGTCCCTTGTAGTTGCTGCTCCCGTCATCCTCCTCAAGATTCGCGACCACGTGAGCACTGAGGATGATCTCAAGGGCACCGATGAGACCCTTGCGGACGTTCTGCCTTCTAATCACCCTGAGAAGAACCCCGAAAGAACTAGTGTTTAAGCGGTTGAATTTCAAGGGAGTTCAAGGCAGTGGATTGCATATGAGGATGGAGAAATTGTGACATATCTTTGCTATGGAAGGGATTAGCTAGGAATCGATTTAGTAATGAACGAATTTACGTTTGTACCTCATATAATGTTTTGAATTTATGATGTTACCTGATCTTACTTTGCTCCCTCTGAGTCTGACCAAGTATGGTAATCTTAAGCCCAAGTAAGTTAAACTCTCGGGGAGTCTTGAGCGAGGAGCATGCAAATAAAGATGCTCGTATTATTTGATCATTTCTCATGATATTTCAAAAAGGATTATCGCAATGATAGGAAATGAGGTTCAATTTTTACTCAATCTCGTCATTTACTCATGAAACCCTTCCAGCTTTCACAAAAAGTCGACATGGCCGAAGAACTTGGTGATGTGAAAAGACGCTTTGTCTGGAGATGACCATCCACCCAGTTCCTGATCTGGAAATGTTTTAGGACTCGTAACAGTTCTGAAGAAGTTCATCCTCCACTTGGTCCCCTTCGCACATCCTGGATCGACATTAAACAAACCCAGCGGAATCTTGACCTTGCTAACCCATTTCTTAGCTCGTTTGTTCAATTCAGTCTCCGCTTCAAAACCATCAGCCTCTGGATCCGAGATGAAGAAGTGATCGAACGGTGCGCCCTCGGATCGATCCTTGGATGGGTTGTAGACGAAAGCTTGATAGGTCACGTTGTTCGGATTGATCTCATACTCGAGGTATGTTTGTGGATCATCAGTCCCTTTGTAGATGAAGGCCTCAGCGACTTCGTATTCCCAAATATCGTCGTTCGTACCCTGAGATGAATTGTAGTAGAAGTTCTTCTCGTCGAGGGCCGTGAATTGTATGGAAAGGGAGGTGTTAGTGTAGCAGAGGTCGACCAGCGTACGGGGAAAGGGTTTCTGATCAGGTACGGATTTGGAGAATTTGACAGTGTTGTAATTAGGACATGCTGGTACGCTCACAGAGGGAGTGTGAATATGAGCTGCAGCGAGAGACAAGAAAGCTAGGAAGTAAGGGGAATGCATTTTGAGGCTGTGAATGTAAGATACGAGTGAAGATCAGATCAGAGGAGGAGATGCATTGTTAAGTGTATTTACAATGTTTACCTTTTAGACCCCAAAAGCCAAATCAGACCCCAGTTCATCCTGTCGATCCTGCCGTGTCTCAGTGAATACGAATTTGAAGGAAGGTGCTGAGACGATGCTCGCAGCGCTAGGTCTTACATCGTAACACGACCAAGTGATTAGTAGCATTGCAGGAAGAAAAGCAACGTAGCACTGCCCAATCATTCCATCTGGTG
>JABCJY010001526.1:362-34427 GCA_013184415.1 Fusarium concolor
TGTATCGCTTTTGCCAGTCGACGAAGTCGGGATGCTCAACCCAGCTGGTGTTCTTGTACAGCTGCTTCACGGTCAGGGGACTATAGAGCGCGGCACCAGTGGCGAGACATCCTTGATCGGCAAGAGCCATGCGGCTGAGAACAATGTCGGTAGCGTAGTCCTCAACCTTGATGGACTTGTAAAGACGGGAAATAGACTGGAGAAGGAAGATGGAGACGACATCGCCAGCAGGTCCATCCTTGGCTCGGCGGAAAGATTCGGGGATAAGCTTAATGGGCTGGAGAGCTGGTGCGACAGCAACAGCACCGAGGAATCCACCAGTGGCTTTTCCAGGTTTGGCCTCACGCTCGGCGGTTCGCCATGCGGTCATTCCACCCTCGCTATGACCAACAACAACCCATTCCTTCGAAATCTTGTTTCCGAGTTGCTTTCGCACAGCCTTCAGTCCATGGCTGACATCTGCAGCATGAAGGGCGCCTGCCTCGTACATGAAGCCCTGAGGGATATCACTACCCTGGCCTGCATAATCAGGAGCAACAACGATATAACCTTGCTGCGCAAGAGCAAAAGCTCCCATCCAGTCGTAGTACAGCGTGCGATGGTTCGATGGCGCACATTGACGTGTTCCGCCCGCAGTTCCATGAGTCCAGACCACTGTACGGAACGGTTTATCCGCTCCGAGTGGATTGGAGTAAGGAGTCAGTACAAAACCAGTGGCTGGGATGGGCTTTCCATCGATGTCTTCGGACATGTAAAAGAACCGAGCCAATGATAAGCTACCGGGAATGG
This sequence comes from Fusarium concolor, assembly GCA_013184415.1. Taxonomy (NCBI): domain Eukaryota; kingdom Fungi; phylum Ascomycota; class Sordariomycetes; order Hypocreales; family Nectriaceae; genus Fusarium; species Fusarium concolor. Next base: position 1,152 of record JABCJY010001526.1, read on the forward strand.
TCCACCGCCTGGAACCCTGGTCAGAGGGAACAACATCCCACTTGACAAGATCGCCAACGGAATATGAGGAGAGATTGGCGGGGTTGGCGTAGAAGTCGTCTGTTGAGACGTTCTGGTTCACCCAGCGTGATGTCTCAGTGGCGAGAGCGCGGCGATAACTTGTCTGACAAGTGACGTCGCAGTTGTTGGGTTGCTGTATAACAGCAGCGGCCGCAACGGCGCTTGAAACAAGAATATTGGTGATGAACTTGGGTAACATGGCGGGAAACTGAATCAGAGATGTGAAGATGGTGTGCTTTGAGCTTGAGTCTGATTCAATGCGAAGCGGCTTGTGAGTACTTATAGTACTAAGTCGCATGTTTATAACAACCCGAGCCTACGTAATATACTACTGCGTAACTGCTGTTGATCTTGTGCTTTCCCGGCTGTCAAGACCGGGGAGTTAATTAGAGTTCAAGAACAATGGGGTAGCGTCTATCGTAATGCCTATTCAGGTAAGTATTTTCCGTCGAACGATACGGGAAGGCTTTTGACACGTTTTGTCGTATCAACGGTCCCACTTATTCCAGCATCATTGGTTAATTTATAACTTTTATTACCGAGGTGCAAACTCTATTCTTATTTATAAGCTTGTTGTTTGACTTTGGAGCCCTGCAAATTAATAAAAAAAACACATACTTCCACATCACAAGGGTCATAGTCAATACCCTCACAGCTGCCTAGGAAGAAGCTTTTGGCTGAAAAGTTTGTTATTTATAAGCTGCGTAGATATGGCCCTTCTCTTTATGTTGTTGGTCGTCAATGCTTAACCCTTACTGTTTCTATGTCATATCCGAGGTGAAAGAGGGGTTCGGGAGGGTCGGCTAGGATTGTGCATATCTACATGATGGCTGAGGGACTTACTAGTACAAATTCGGTTATTGTATGCGCCCGGATGCGAATATTACCATAGCTTCCGCAGCGGGTAAAGGGGCAGTGTACCCGGAGCTAACATACCCTACAACAGGAAAATGCTGCGAGAGAGTGCGTGATTTTAATCTATTTTGTACAGGTGATATATGACGAAGTTATTTATTTACCGAACATAGAGAAAAATAAGCCCGTCGAAATCTCTATACCTATAGTATATTGTAAAATCTCACAACATACATCACAGTTAGCATTACGTCATGACCCTTATTATGTGGAAGTATTCGTTCTTTATCAATTTGCAGGGCTCGAAGTCTATTCTGCCCACCAAAGTCTAAACAACAAGCTAGCACCATGGCGGCGGCCGACGTGTTAGTTATGTTATTCAACTGATGCTTGGCGCCGTTTGGAGGAATAAAAGTCCAGATATATATGTTATAATGGCTGGTTTTGACTGCTAATATGCTGTAGATATAGGGTTCAATGTAAGATTCCCACGACCGTGACGTCAAGGGTAGCACAGCAAAGTAACACAGCAGAGATATATGGTTATAACAGGCATAACTTAAAATCCGCAGTAGTCGCACGTTAGCCGTGACGTATTTCGTGAGATTTTACGGTATCCCACTGCACGCCGATAACCAGACTAATGCTAAGACTATTCCAGTGGATACAAATCAGATAAACAGTTCCCTAACCTTGCAGGCGGGCTCTGATGCCAAGATCGGTCTTCTCGAAAATAGTCACAGTTAGTATGCAGCAGCCGTAACCAGCCATGCGCAGCACAACACAGCCACGGAGGGTCAAAGACATCCCATCCCAGTCTTATTAGGCCTTCCGTCGTTGCAGTTGCGATTTAATCATCTAAATACGAGGTCTTTAAAGCTGTTCGGTCTTATATTTAATAAACTTTACAACATCCTATAGTATTTACGGCGGTTTAATGTCATCTCCGGTGTGATAATTTAGGACCATCCACGATTCAGCATCTTGACTAACTGCTTATTAAAAACCTTATCGTAAAGGATTTCAACCGCCCTAACACCGACGATGGGATAAACGCGGCAATTTTAATTTATCCCGCCAAGGTATGTTAAGATATTGTTGGATGAACTACCGAATGACTGGGCCCGAGCATGGAGGTGATCCGCCAGGTAATACCAGTTAGAATACCCTATATAGAAAATCTTTCTTAGAACACGGCTCTATTTCATGCATTTCTAAGACGAAATTAGAAAAGAGAAGTGAAATACCTTACTACAATATTTAAGTACGATCAGTCTTGCAGATGGTATAGTAAATAAATTCCTACTATTAAGAAAAACTCTAAGAGTATTACTTATGGTTGCCACTCAGTCCGCACCCAGTCGATAACTGAGCAGGCATAGGCCCAGACTTCTTCTTCTTGTCGCCAACACAAGGACAATAATACTTATGAACCTCCTTACCCTCATCATACTTGCCGTCCTCATCAGGCTTCGCCTGATTCTTATGCTTATGGTCATGCTTGTCTTCATCCTCATGAACATTCGGAGCACAGACACAGACAGTACCAGCAAACGCTCCACCTTCAGTGCTAGCACCTTGCGGCTGATACCACGGTGGGCAGGCAGGAAGAGGTGGAGCCGTCTCGACCAGACCGTAGGCATTGACAGGGTTGCCATACTCGTAATCCGACTTGCCAAATCCGTCGAAGCGAATCTTCCATGTCATGGGGAAAGGTACGAACTCATCCCAAGCTGGTGTAAGATACGTATCAGCCTCAGGCTTGAGGATGTCTGATGTAAAGATGGCATCAGCCTTCTTTGGGTTTTTGATCTTGTCAACTTGCTGCTCGATCCAGTCGACTCGCCCAGGCGCCATGTAATTAGCGTATCCTTCGGGAGTGGAGTCAAGGCTGATCTTCTTGAGCATGCCTTGAGTATCGTGACCTCGACGAGGGTTCTTCATCTGGGCGATGAACTTGATCATCGAGGTCAACGCGATAGTGGCAAAGCATCGTGGTGAGAAGACACCGTACTTGTCTGCGATGCTGAGTTGCGACGCCAAAATTTCGGTCTCGATGGCATCAGTCTTGACTTCTTCAGCCGCGCTTGCCTGTTAATACATGTTAGCATTGAATCTAAAAAAACGATAGTTGGACGGATCAACTTACAAGGTCGAGGAAAATTGCCTGTCCCTCCTTGATGGTCACTGGCTCTCCGTCATTTATACCCGAGAAAGTATAAGTGCCATCTTCCAAAGCCTTGCGATAGACAGGTTGCTTTACAGTGAGTGTTACCATCTCCTGGAGCACTTGTTCAAATTGCTCTTCCGCATTTTGTGCGTCGCTGAAGACAGCGTTCTGGACCTGGATCCATTTCGGCAAATCCTTCTCATCCCTGGCGCCGAGCATATCCTTTGGACGGCCATCAGCAGCTGCTTGAAGATCCGTCATGAATCCATCCAAAGTCGCAGTGAACTGCTCATGATTAGTCTCTGTTACGATATCACTGATAAGTGACTTACCGAGACGACTGCATTATAGGCAAAGTCCAGACAAACAAGAAGCAGAATAGCAGCAGCCTTTCTCTTATCCTTCTGATAGGCCAAAATCTCTGTCGCAACAAAGACTCCAAGATCATGCATAGCATTACTCTCCTTCTTACCGTACATCATCTTTGTGATGTCCCACTGGTTGGCCTCCCAGATAGTTCCCTGCTGGGCCAAGTCAATCAATGCCTGCATAGACTTCTTGAAGGCCAGGCGGCGCTGCATCCATTTGGTCTCATCGGTGTTATAAGAGAGGAAAATCTGACAGTTGGTGATGTGTTGGTAAATTTCGTTCTCACTATAAAGACCCTTTGTTTCCGTGGGGTCTTTGCAGAGCTTATCACCGAAACCGAGGAATTGGGCAACATAATGTGTGACGACGGGAATGGCAAAGCTATAAAATGGTCAGTTGGTTTTTGAATCGATGGGAAAGTGGAACTTACTCTCTGGTAGCATCAACTTGGAAAGTCGAGTTCGTCATAGAGATGGCCTCCCTCTTGATCATGTTTCTCATCAGGCCGTCCAGATACTCCTTCAACTTATCCTGATGTTTGTCGACGTACTTGTCGATCTTGTTTGATGATGGAGGCCCTTGCACTTCAGGGTGCAAAACGGCTTGTACGGCAGTTGGCAGATTTGCCTTGTAGTAGTACGCCGGGTTGGTGAAGTTTCCGCTGTCGTCACCTTTCAGGACAATGGAGATATCCTTGTATGATTTGAGATGCCAAGGCTTCTCGGGCTTCTGCACTGAAGCTGCAGCAACGGGCTTGTTGTCCTTGTGATTACATGTTTCTTTGAACCAATCCTTGTAGCCTTGAGCCTCTGCATACTTCGCGTTCTGCTCGGCGGTGTAAAACGGGTGGAAGAAGCGGATGGTGTTTGAAGGGAACCATCCTGGGAAGGCCCGTTGAAGCAGGCGATGGAAGACAGAACTCTTGCAGATATCATTGTTGGGTGTCACTTCCTTCATTCCCCAAGAAGTCAAAGAGTTGGTATTCCAATCAACAGTGTAGAAACGATCAGAGCGGACCAGGGTGATAGCATCTGAGAAAATGGCGGACCAAAGAGCAGAGCTTGACTCGGTAGGACCAGGATCAAGGCCCATGTTCTCATCAGACTCGCAGAAGATACCAGGGTACAACTCGATCTTATCAGGGTGCTCATATAGATCTCTGAGAGCATTCTGAATCTCCTGGTTCTTGGTCACGCTCTCAAACGATTCGTGTCGGGGCAAGTTGAAGAAATCTCTGAAGTCGTTCAAAGTACCGCATTCCCATTTCCGAGCTTGGAGAATACCCATCATCTCAACTGGTTTCAGACACCTGGGGACATTGCGAGGTCCAAAGTTGGAGATAGGATCATCCATGGCCTTTGTGAGCTCATCGAGCATAGCTTGGTCGTCAAAGAGATTGGTGACGGCGTTTCGAGTGAAGTTCTTGTACTGTCTGGGCTTAGGTTTACCAGTACCAGAGGAAGCAGCGTTGAAAGCGATTCCGCTATCAGAGCTATTGCCTGATTCTGCATCTCCATTCGCAGGCGCCGGTACTGGAGGAATACCAAAGGTGATATCCCAGGGTTCAGTGATCTTGCCTCTCTTCTGGTCGCGTTTTTGTTGGTCTGCGACGCCCTTCATGATACCAAGGAAATATGGAAGGGGAGTGTCTTTGGGGTTCGGGAACTTCAACACATTCTTCATGAACTCCTCAGTATACTCCTCATCCTTGACAGAGATGGCACAGTGGAAGCGATAGAGAAGATTGAACTCGACAGTGACCTGGTTACCAATGCCACGGCTTGTCTTCTTCTGGTCAAAGTCGGCTCGAGGATCAAGAGTGAAGTTGGTGTTGAACTGATGGAAGCCCATCAGAGCTCTCAGGTAGTCATGGACGGAGATCTGGATATACATGCCGCAGGTAATGAGCCGGGCAGTGTTGAAGAGGTCGTCATCTTGTTTGTTCCAAGCAGCTTCGTAAGCTTCCTTGAACTTCTCACACTGGGTTTCAAACTCAGTAGCCTGCTCTTCGGATAGTTCAGCAGCTTCCTCCTCGGATAGCTCAAGAGGACTGTGATCCCTGTTGTCCCTAATGCTCTTCGCCTTATCTGAGAGGAGCTTCTCAAGCTTCTTGGTCAACTTGACGAGCTTTTGGTTCAGTTCGCCGGCCTCAAAATCCTTGATAGCCTTTTCAGCGTCTTCGTGAGCCTTTTGAGCTTTCTCTCGGTCTTCTCTCTCCAGGGGAGTCTCATCCAGAAGCTCACATGGGACGGATGGTGGGTCTCTAGGTCTCTCTGCACGAGCGTCTCTCCAGAGCTTCTCATACTCCTCACACATCTCTGGGACACCATCAGGAAGAGGCAGCTTTTGACCAGTCATCTTGTCCCTAGCGGGTAGAAGCTCGTTGATCAAGGAGACGAGCTGGGTCTTCCCGTATACGGCGGGAACTCTGAACCGGCCGTTCTCATTAATTCGGAGAAGTTGCCTTGCAGCATAGTTATGATATCGGTTGTACATAACCAGCATAATACAGACACCAGGTGGCTGTCGCAGCAAACGATCTTCAGCGAACGTGTCAGGCTTCAAAAGTCCAAGTTTGTACTTGTCATCTCGAATCTTTCGCTGCATCTCGTTGGTATATCCATAGAGAGGCGACAAGTCGAGATAGGACGAGCTATCCGAGATATTCTTGTCATTGTCGTTGGTTCTGAAGATGTCATGTATAATTATAGTTGCGTGATAGATGAGCATAGCAGACAGACCAGATTGACTCTGTCGACCACCGTCCTCTCGCGCCATCAACTTGTCAAATAGATCACCAGGGTCAGGTAGTGCGCCCAGAGGTCCTGTCTTTGATGGGACTGTTTTGGCATATGGAGCACCGGCTTGACCAAGATGAGGATTGAGGGCGCTGTTGAACTTGCCGTCAGCAGTTCTATACTGGAAGGCATCCCCAAGGTATGTCAGAGGTGCTGTTTATATCGCATTAGTTTTGATGCCAGTTGATCAATACAGATATGACTCACGGTGCAACATGGCGTCGTATTTGCCCTTGACCTGACTATCAATGATCTTCTGGCGTAAGGCGCTGTTGTTAGGCATATTGCCTGCCAGTTGTGCAAAGCTTTGGTACTATACAAATTGTCAGCAACATGTCTTGGTATTTTACATTCAACATACGTCAGGATCACCTGTAATGAGTCCATCGACAGCGGACTTCGCGGCTGGCCAATTGCTAGCCTTGCCCAAAACATGCTTAAGGTCCTGCCAGAGGCTAGTTTTGGTCACAATTGGGTTCTATGCATGTCAGTTGCAGAACCTGGAGCACTATGTACTTCACTAACGCCGATGAGTTTGTCTCCATGGAACTTTGCGTATTTCTCCATTTCTTTTTGGTTCCTGAGCTGCAGGGTGAGCTGCATGAGGTCATCATCCTGCCTCCTCATAGGAGGCGGTTCTCGATGGGTGCTGCCATTCTGTGGGTGGACATTTTGTGAGTGCCCGTTCTGTACAGAGCGGCCGTTCTGTACAGAGCGGCCATTCTGAGAAGAGTGCCCGTTCTGCGAGGAGTGAACGTTCATGGTGAATGCGTCTCAACAGGCTTGCAGGTTTTATGAAAGATGTTGAGAGGCGAGTAACGAGGAGATAAGAGAAGATAGGAAGTTCTCGGATTAATGAGATAGTGAGTGCTGAGAAGAAGGTGAAGCACTGTAAAGCGAAAGCCTGAATTTCTCGAGATATAGTGCAGCCCAGAGTCTATTATCACACTTTGATGCGGGGCAACCGAGTAAGAATTGAGGATACAACTCGTCGAACACACGAAAAAGGAAACCCTTGTTTCGTTCACCCGGCCCTATCAGTGGGGTGTCAGACATTATTCTCCACGCCGCGACGTGCGCATCGCCAAGGTATCTCCATTCCTCACGTTTCTAGAGCTGACGAAGTTTGCATGCGCCGTGGCTGACATCGCAGCGTCTCTAATTCGTCAATTCGTCACTCTGACATTGTCAAGAAAGCCACTATTGAACTCGTGCATTCACGATCTATCATATCACTACGGATGCAGAATATTACCCTGGTAAGACATCATAATAAGATCATTTCAAGACAGAGTTTGGAGCTGAATACAGTATGCATGCAACACAACCGCTATCTCAGCCGTTGATCCAGTAGCGTATGTAGTCTTATCACATTCCCGCTAAAGCCACTTCCAATTCTATCCATTCAGCTTTCGACACGGCCCGTTGCGGCTGGCTGAATGCTTAAAGGGTTTGGAATGGTACCCTGCAGTGACTAAAAGGGAAGTGCTCAGGCCACTGTGAGACAAAGTTGGAGCTGAGCATGCAACGTTTAGACCAGTTGCTGATAGATCAGCCTTATCACATTCCTTTTCCGGAGCTTCAGAGCTCCTCACGTTACATTTTCATACGAGGTTCAGCGGCTGGCTGAACGGTGAGAGTGAGACCTGCGTAACTTTCTAGAATGCCATGACCAAGACAGCATTATTCTTACCTGGCATTCGGAAATGGATTATTCGGATTGCTGACCGAGGCGGGGCTTCACAAAGGACCCCCTGCGCTAAGCGACAGGGAGGGTGCTCAGCTGGCTTTAGTTCGACTAGCTGAAAAACTGGCCAGCAAGCCACAGAATGGTCAATACGGGCAATCTTCACATGCTTAACTCTCTAGCACCGTGAGTTTCCATTGGGTTCATTATAGCTAACTTGACGGCGATTGCCACTCGGTTTGGAATTGCGACATCTGACAGCTGACGCATGAAAGAATAAAGACTAGGAGCAATGGATGGATGGGGTAACTCAAACTCTGTACAAGTCTCACGCCAATCGTAATCAATTTCTTGGAAATTCACGGTTTCTGTCTTTTGCATATCTCCCAATGTCTCAAACTTTGGCTATTCGGTGTGCCCAATTCCGGGGCTATTGGAAATAATCAGCGCTCGAGTGGACGCCACAAAACCAACCCTGGATTAGTGGCAGGGTCTCGAACTGGCCAATACGAGTCAATTGAGGCCTGCACTGCACAGTATCTCTCTTACTGCATAATACCTCTGGCTGTTACAACCATCGCTGCTCCCACATTCATCTCTGTTTGCAAAGTCAATTCCACATTGACCTTCTCATCCAACCTCATCTTCCTTTGTCAGTTCATCACAATGTCTTCATCACTCGCTGTCGGGCAGTGGGCCGAAGCTCCCCCAAACGCCAGCAGAAGCCCTTGTCCTGTCGTCAACGCTCTTGCCAACCATGGCTATCTTGAGCGCAGTGGAAAGAAAATCTACAAAAACGATCTCAATGCTTCAATGAGACACGTCGGCATGAGCCCTCTGCTCGGCTCCGTTTTTGCTTTCCCAACTTACTTCGAGTATCACAACCCTGCAAAGGCGCACCTGAGAAAGCCTGTCAGTAAATGGCAGAGAATCTGGGGTATCATCAAGAACCCTTACTCCTACTTCGATTTCTTTGGCTGCTGGTACTCAAACCAGATTGATGCCATGGGAAACAAATATCTCAACCTCGAGAATCTCGCTGCCCATGGCGCAATTGAGCACGATATTTCACTTTCTCGTCGAGATGTTGCTCAGCCGGAGGGAAACAACGCTCCTCAAGAAGACTTAATTGAGGAGATGTTAGAGTACACCCGCGATGGTGTGTGGATGGAAACTGAGGACCTTGCGGCCTTCATCAAGGCCCGCATTGCACAACAGCTGAAGGATAACCCAGGCCTCGTGTATGGGCCAGACCAGCATCAAATCAATTGCGGCCAGCTCGCATTGATGATGGGCTGCTTTGGTGAGAAGGGTGAGAAGGGACCGAAAATTAAAGTCGAGTATGTCAGGGCTATCTTTATGGATGAAAGACTGCCTACGAAGGAGGGCTGGACGAGGCGATATTGGTGGACTATGGGACTTTCCGAGTTCTTTAGTTCTGTGAAGAAGTTGGTCAATGACGTGGGAGTCAAGTTTTAGTCAATTAGGTTTCGTTTGTGTTTTAGTTTGATGGGGGAGTTGACATTCAATGGGATAACCAGCAATAAAGCAATTCTATAAATACAACACGTTCATCTTCTGTTCCATTAACTGTTAATTGGAGCTGGTATAATGCACCAGCATTAACTGAGTAACAACGCACGCGACCAGATAGATAGAAAGTTTGCCAGGCCAACAACCTGAACTTCCACGCGCAGATCAGTAATGATGCCCAAAGCCTGGACCGTTGAGAAGCGGAAATCTCTTCCGCAAACAAAAGGGACTTTGAGACAAATTCCATGTTTGTAACTGCAGCCAGCCAGCCAGCCAGCCACATGGATGAACTGAAATGCTGGTGCACGCGTGCAACAGCAAGCCACGGCTAAGAGGAGGGGTAGCTTGCAGCTTCCGTAGCTTTGTGGGATAAGCTGACACGGAATGAAGCGCCAAAGCCAATACTGCAACCCCAAACTCTGCCTGCCTATGCATATGTCAGCCAATTACGTCTACGATGATAAGCAAAAGTAAAGTAACGTCTCCAATTACTTCAGCTCTCCGAGCTATCCTTTCTCATTACCCCGAGCTTACATGCTTGCTACCGTAGCCGCCCCAGGAATGTGGCTTTTTGGCGGATGCACTGCCTGCACTTTGCTTACCTAGAACGAACAGCGCTACGGAGCGGCTCGTTCAGTGGCTTGCTGCATGCCTTCGACAACACGACAGCTGAAATTCCAGAAAGAGGGGTCTTAAATGTCGATCTAAAACTTGGCGGCATAGGCGAAGGCCGGCAACGGATGTGATATGTTATGAGTTTACTTACAGTGTGATAACTGTTTGCTCAATAGTGTCAGGAGATGATGATTCAGAGTCTTAAGGATTTGTCTGCCCGCACTCGTTGTATTTTGACAGAAAGTTAACTATAACCACTTGTTCATTTCAATCAAAAGAACTTTCCTTCATCCGAAACAGTTATTTTCCTAGCCCTTCTTATTATCAGTCCCGAGCTTCAGTTCCCACAAGTCAATCACGCCTATCCATTTTCTACCAAGTTTTCAAGCGTCATGTCATCCCTCCACGCCTACCTCCCTGCCCTCAAGGGTATCGCAATCGCCGGTAGTCTCATCAACGCTGGTACCATGACATCAGGCTACCGTCTCCTCCCCTCAATCTACCCCACGGTAGAAAGATCCCCTAAAGATGCTGCAAAGCAATGGGAATTCTTCTACTGGAATATGTCTGCCACCGTACCGTGGATTGATTTGACCACCATTATCGTCATTGGCACCATTGCCTATGCGGAACACAAGGAGAACAGCTCCGCTCTGCCGTGGAAGATTTGGACTACAGCGGCAGCTATTATGCCGATCGGATGGATCTGGGTGAGAAAGGTCATGCTTCCGCCATCATACAAACTGTTGGCTATTGCCGATGATAAGAATGATGAGAATCAGCCCTTGAAGGCGACCTCTGACGACGTGCTGGGCCTTATGAAGTTGTTTAACTCACAGATGTCCGTTAGGATGATGTTTCCATGGGTTGTTGGTGGACTTGCTATGTGGCTTACTTTGGGTTTCTAGAGCTTGAATTGATGGAGAAATGGTTCTTCAACTGGGACAAGGGTTGGATGGCTCTACTATGTACTTGATACGTTGAGTGATGGAAAGAATCTGGCCATATTTACTACGTAACAGTCCTCGCCGTTGCTAATAATGAGAACTGTGAATAAGAAATTGACTTCGTTTGTTCTTGAAGTAATACTTAGGGATATTGTGAATGAATCTCTGGATAGAGTCAATCCGCGACCGCTGATTCAAAAACCTCTAACGCCTAGCTCCACCAGAGAACGAAGGTTTGTACTCTTGAAGATCTGTTTCCGTAACCCTGAGAACCGGGCCATGGTCGCGAAACATGAGATAGCTTTCTGACTTCATTGTCTTTTGCGGCTCCGCAAGTTGGAAGTCAAAAGCACGAAAGACCTGAAATTCTCGTTAGCATATAAGTCATTGTATTAGTCAAAGCCATACCTCAAAGAAGATCTTGTTCAACTCCATCAAGGCAATCGGCTTGCCCAAACACGCCCATCTTCCAAGCCCAAACGTCAACTCGACATCTCGCTTCATTCTTGCACTTGTGTCGTTGTCAACGTCCGTAAACCTTTCTGGTCTGAAGATATCGGCATCTTTGCCAAACAAATCCTCAGAACGGAGAAGTGCCGAGAAGTTCATGCCTATGCAAGTTCCTGCAGGGAGAAGCTTTCCATTGTACAATTCACCGCCAGCTGGAACCTCCTTGAACATCACGTTTGTCGAAATGGCGCGGATTCGAAGAGATTCATATACAACTGCCTAATGGTCGCCTTCTTATTAATGACCCTTCTATTCTTTGGTATTATGACTTACCTGTATATATGGTTGAAATAGCGACTCGGTATTGGTGATTGGTTGGGACGCCGACGCCCAACCCTCAGAGATGGTAGTTGCGATTTCGCGCTTCAACCGACAATACACATGGGGTGACGCAAGAATGTGAAGCATGCCTGCTCTGATGACAGATGCCGTGGTATCTGATCCAGCGACGAACATGAAGATTGACTCGATCTCGCATTCTTCCTTGGTCAAGCCGTGCTTCTTGAATGAACTCTTTGAAGAGTATCAGTAAAGCCTAAATTAGAAACGAAGAGGCGACTCACCAGCATATCACCTTTGCCCTCACTATTGCCGTCGTAAAACTCATTAACGACGTCATGGGAGAGTTTCATCAACTTTCCTATTCCCTTTTTGTCCTTTATACTCGGCCCAAACATTTTAAGGAAGATAGGAGAAAAGAATATGCCTCGAAGCCACGGAACATCTGTTGTTAAAGAAGCAAAGGGAAGATATTCCTCCAGTGTGTCATAAAACGCGTGGACGTCCGAATTACTTCTCAAGCAGCCGAATTCTCGCCCTAGCGCAAGGCGAGAGATAACATCCAACGTGAAGAAACCTGCAATTTTATCCCAACGAAGTGGGCGGAAGTCTCCAGGCTTGGATATATATTTATCCTTGATGAGGTGGATAAGGTTCCGGATCTGCTCGTCAATAGCAGCCTCAGGACCTAATGTTTCTTTACCACTGTAACCGTAGATAAGCTTTGCTTTCATTTTGTCGTGCTCTGTCGGGTTTCTCATTATGAATAGAGATTCATGATAGGGATTAAACCGCGATCCGCTGTATGAGGGGCCCTTGGCATATGTGCTCTTGGTGGCGTTTATTTTGCGCAATAGTTCCAGATCGCTGCTGAGAACTTCATTTGGACCAACCCTGACCAAAGAGCCATACTTCTCATTAAGCTCGAGATGAGCTTCGTACTGCTTGCCGCTGATTGCCAATCGGGCAAGCCATAGATATGAAAATTTGGCCAAGAAGGGTCCTGGTACGTGACGTAGGCGATACCACGAGACAATAGAAGATACGATGTACCAAGCAACGATGGCCAGAGCCCACCAATAGTCGAATGTAAAGTGCTGAAGGAACATTTCGCTGAGCCGTATTCGTTAGATCAAGAATACAGAAGGCTTGAACAGCACGAATAAATGGCAGGTCTGGAGTTATATCCATCAGCTACCCCTCTTGTTGGCCGCGACAATCCCACTTTAGCTTTTAGCTGGTATGCATGTTGGCCTTGGCTATGACACTGCTGTGAGTTTTACTGGAGTTCTTTTGGATTGTTAAATGGGTCTTGATGACAGAGTTGGTTTAGGTGCATATGCAGCAATGAGGCGTTGAGACATTCCATGAAAATACGTTGATTACCGCCCAGTAGTAATTGCCTGATGCAAAACCCCCGGCACAGGATTCACGTATTGATAAGCAAAGCTACAAAACACGGAAACCTGCTCGTGGTTGCAGTCGGGTCTGCTTCCAAGCCACTTGTGTCATTTTCGCTTGGCTATCAGCTATACAAGATGTTGTCAGATAAAATTAACCATTTCGGGTAATGGTGGTCGATCATCACGCCTAAACTTTTCCTCACAGACAGCAAGTGTCGTTTATCAATTAGCACGGGTAGTTTCTTAGCAGTTCTATGGATCACTGTGACAGTGCTGGCCTGGACTGCCTCGCAACAAGAAGAAGTTATTTTCAAACTGCGCCACGCAGCAATGTACATTAGTGGAACACGCTCGATCATAATTAATTTGTCGCTGCCTATCAGCCCTAGTATGCACAGCCTGATTGGATCTGTACTACCCCAAAAATACTGCGGTCTCTGCGTTGTCAAGGCAGATTCTCATTGGAAGATGAATTCACAAAGTGGCTGAGGGGAAAACGTTACTTCGACACTATAACAGAACAGCATGGTAATTCATGGTTCAATAACGGTTGCATCTCTCTTATTTAACCATCAGTGAGATGCAATATGTCAGACCAAGTTGATCAATTCAAGCAATGGCGGTCCATCGCCACGCTTATAGTTTTCATCGCAGCCAGTTAGTCGTTCTTACTGTCTCATAGTTTACACTGACAGGCTGCAGATGTGATCATGATTCTGCCTTTCCATATCCCCATCTATATCCCTCGTGGAATGGTTAGAGTCACTTCAAGGGCCCTGAGAGCTTCACGAATAATACCGCGCTCATCTAAACAGCCTTTTGATCAGGTCTATAATGATGGGAATAAAGTATTCCTGCAGCTTAGACTTCAGATGAATTTCGTCACAGCGCCAGTTATTGGTACTCTCCTCCTCTTAGCTATCTCAGCCATTGGCAGGGAAGATGTATATGATGGTACAGTGGGAAAGAATGACATATATCCCATTGATATAGTTGTCTTATCCTTACTTCTAGCATATATGGGCCTTTCCATTGAAGCTTCGGGTTTCTTGAAATACCTGTCATTCAAGGTGATTCACTGGGCCTCCACTGGTCATCGACTATTCTTCTATCTTTATGTTTCATCGTTCGTTCTTTCTATCTTCCTAGGTAATGAGCCTGTTGTTTTTTCAGCGACAATCGAACCTTTGCAGCAGCCATATATGGTCTGGCGATCGGGGCTAACTTTGGCGGTTCTTCCGTTGGTCTGTTATGGAGGCGCGGGTTGTTACGCAGACAAATTCACGTCAAGACTTCCGAGTATGCCCGGGTCAATCTCCCTATTATAGCTGTATCTATGGCGATTGCCTGCGGGGTGTTGATAGGGCAGGTATATATTATGAAGAATAACTCCCCATATATGTAGTTCTAGAGGCTGAGATATTCTTTCTACATCCATAGGATTAGTTACTTCCATTTGGAAGAATGACATGCATCGTCACTATAAAATCGCACGCGAAGTGCAACCTAGTAGTTTGTACGTAAAGAACATTTTGACGTTTCCTTAATAGCTTCATTTATTTAGTAGCTGTAAGAAAAGTAGCTTGGCGTCAATAGTCTCAAGAGTTTCTGTAACGCATAAACACTCTTTCTAAACAAGACTATTGTTTCATACCTTAGTACCAAGTCGCCTATCATGGTCAGTTATGCTCTTCTGATCGTAAGAAATTATCCAGTGGCTGTAGCCAAGCTTTTAAACGAGCCAAAATTAAACTAGTGGTATTCTTTTCGAGACTATTGAGGCGCTACTGCAATCAATTCAGTAGCGACGCTGTAAAATATGCCTAAGTGCGGCTGAACTCTGTCAACGTGGCCCCTGTGCTCAAACTATTGAGTCCAGACCCTTATCGTCATTTTAAAACCACTAGTTAGCCAGATTCATGATCAGAATAAAAAGGATGAACGTCCCAAATTCGCGCTCTTGTCTTGGATTCACCTTTGGTCCATTCGCTCATTTCTACTTACCCCCCACGCTCGTTTATCTTGTTCTTGCTGAGATCATCTCAAGATGGTTTCAAACAAGTTGGTTGTTGCTGCTTTTGCAGCCATGGCTTCAATGGCCAATTCAAGCCCGTGTAAGCCATCGTCTTCCAAGGCCATCACTACATCCGCCACCGAAACTGCTTCTGTTGGCTTTACATCCAACACCAGCACAGAGTCTGCCACTGCTGTCGAGACAAGCACTGCAATTACTGAGAGCGAGACAGCGACTGAGACTACTACAGAGGCCACCAGAACTGAGGCCTCGACAACCGTCGCTGAGAGTGCCACCACAACCACCGCAGTCGACGAACCTCTACTCACTAACGCCGGCTTCGACGATGACACAACCGCTCCGTGGGAGCTATCTACCCAGCACCAAGACACCTTGAGCCTCGCTGCCCCCTTCGAGGGTACAGCATCTGGAAAAGTCCAGTTTGGAATCGAAGACGGCCGCCAGTATTCCAATCTCATCATGCAAAAGATTAATAAGAATGCACTCAAAGCCGGCACGTACCTCCTTCAGGGCCGCACCCGCGTCGATGGCTACAGTGATTCTGGTGACGGCTGTAGTACCATCGTGGTGGCTTGCGTCAAGGGATCTGTGGGAGGTATAAGCCTTGTCCCGGGTTCCATTAAGCGAGAAAGTGCAGAAGATGCCGTGGACAGCTGGCATCAGACGACCACGACGTGTACATTCACCGAGGAGATGCTGGCCGGGGATGGCGACTTTAGTGTTGCGTTTGGATTCTTCTGTGCCAATGCCGAGGCCTACCTTGACTCGGTCGAGTTCAAGCCAACTACTGCAGTCGCCAATAGCGATACTACCACAGCTGCCACCAGCAGTGAGACTGCTACAATGATTACTACCACTCAGACCACTACAATGGCCACCACCACTGGGGACTCAGCAACCATCACACAGACTGCTACCACGACCACAACAGCCGATGCAGACCCAACGCCTCTCCTCGTTAACTCCAACTTCGATCTCGGCACAACTGATCCTTGGCTATCGTCTCTCGGATCTACCGAGCCCGTTCGCCTCGGCTCCTACCAGCCCTACCAAGGCCAAGCCTACGGGACATTTGACTATACAACCGATGGGGGCGAGGCGTACAACAAGTACTTTTACCAAATGGTCGACACGAAATTTCTCAAGGCGGGCTCTTACCACCTCGTTGGCTACGTCCGCGTAGATCTCGCCAGCAATGATATGTACAGCGACGGGTGCAATTCGATGGCCGTGCTCTGTACCTTGGGAGATCCTAACAACCTCAATCGTGTCCCAGGTTCCACTCAGTTGGTCGGCACTGGTAGTGCTGTCGGTGAATGGTTCCCGCTCGACACAACTTGCACATTCACTGAGCAGATGCTATCTCAGTATGAATACGTTACTGTTGCATTTGGCTTCAGCTGCGCTAACACTGGCGCCAACCTCGACGCTGTGACATTTGAGAAGGCTTAATGTCCTGTGTGCCAACTTCTTTTACTATGTATATAATTCATCTTTAACTAGAGGTTTCTTGCGTGCATCAGGACTCTCATTGTTGTTGCAATATTAAGCTTCTCGGGGGTCATTTCAACGATGATTGATGCCTGCCCAAGTCATTGTTTATCGTTGTTGAAGATACGTTTGGTTAGATGGTCGTCTTGAGAGATCAGGCAACTTCATTCATTAAATCTTGGTCTGCCCGTGCTGTTGCAAAATAACTCTTGGGTCCCTGGAAGCTGACCCTATCGTCCGCACTGGCGTAAGATTCCAGTTCTTCACCGCGCTCAGTCCCACAAGGTTTGGGCTGAATGGTTTGTAGCAGGGATTGCTGAAGACACGCCCTCACCTCTTCTAGTAGTTCCTCAGCATCCGCATTACACGTTAAGTGTCCACATGCCATTAAAACACGACCTAGAACATTAGCAACTCTAAGTTTGATCAAGTTTGTTATACTATACATACCTTGACTCTCTGAAGAATTCCATCCTTTAACGAGCTTTTGAAACCGCTTGATAGTCGAAACGTAGGTTTTGATATTTCCCTCAATTGGGAACAGGATAGGAGCATGCTCATATACTGTGTCTCCGACAAAGAGAACCCTTTCCTGAGAATCCCAGATAGCAAGTTGATCTGGGGTATGACCTGGAGCATGATATATAACAAGACCCAGATCATTTCTGGCACTATCGGTAATCGACTGGCCGTCCTCAGCCCAAACCGACACGGAATACTTGGGTGTATCCATGCCCACAAAGCGACAGAGAGACGAAGTTGGTAGTCGCTCGGGCCCAACGATGAAGTCTTTATCGTATGAGCTAGCCACGACTGAGGTGGTGGGTGACTTTGTAAAGTTCATAATGCCGCCTACGCACACATTATCAGTCTCGAGCCAGGACAAGAAGTCTTTGAGTCACTTACCAATATGGTCGTAGTGGCAATGTGTGCAAATTACGGTATAGCTTTTGGCGCCTCCCGGGTTTAGAGGTTGAGCGTCATTCTCTGCAACGGAATACTCTTCAATGAAGTGTCGGAGGGACGTAAAGTTAGCATCGGGGGAATTATGCGGGCCCCCGCAGCCAGTGTCGATTATGACCACTGTAGAGGCGTACAGGCGTACGTAAATAAACGGATTCTCGCCCCATTTGTCGTCCTCGGTGATATAAAAAAGTCTCTTGGTGAGTTTGCGGCAAGTAAAGTATGTATCCTTAGGGGCTTTGCCTACAGATGCAGGATCTGGCGGACCGAGTTTGTAGCACATTGTAATATCTTTTCTCTACGGCGAGAAGGGACTGTTTGGGAGGATCTGTAGTTGAAGGGAGATGATCTGCCTTTAATATGTCGCAGTGTGGGGAAGTTGAGCTAGCACGCTTTTGGGTATTGAAACGCACATTTGGAGTTGGACAAAGCCATTTCACTACGACCTGAGAATATCTCAGCACACTTTGGTTATCACATAAAAAAAGATGCTAAACTTGTGGGGTTGATATTCAGACGTAATCATTCAATACTCAGCTTCCGTCCTTACTCGAGTGCGCCGCCAATAATACCAGGCGTGCTCACAAATGATGTTCCGTTATACTTTCCTTGCTCATCTCTTCCGAGCAAGAAGCTCTCAGGTGGTCCAAGGTAGGATTGCCTAACACCACCCAAGTCAACGACAATCTTCTGAACAATAATGTTCGGCAATAAAGCCCAGATTCTCAGGGTGTATGCTCCTTCCTTGGGAACATTAAACGAAGATGTAGTATAGTTTCCATACACGCCCCAAACAGCATTGCCAACAGCGTAACCCCAGCCGTCGGGCATGTTGACGCCCTTGTTAGGACCAATGGGCGTAACGATAGTAGGCTTAGGCTGTGTCTTTCCAGAGGGGAAGAGAGTGATACCATACTGAAGTGGGTTTCTATCTCCAAGGTAGTTGGCACCTGGGGACATGAAGACTGTCACGTTGACGGCCGAGTGGTTGCTGAAGAGATACATGTCATACTCCAAAGCAGGACCTTCGCCGACCTCAAGCTTCTCAGTGTTGAGAGGGTACAGACCAACACCTGCGAGAGTACGGCCGTAGTTCTTGATAGTATGATACTCAAGAGAGGAGTTACCGGACTTTCCGTCAAGAATGTTCTGATAGTGCGAAGCTTCGATCGCAACATGTCCATCAGACTCAACAAATCCCTTCTTGAAGCTGTCGGGAACCTTCTTGTTGATAACAGGCAGAAGAACCTTTGGCTCCTTACCAGCATACTTCTCAAAGCCACGGCAATCACTCGTAATGTTGATATACACTTCAGTCGTGTTGGGTGCCTTGGGAGCGTTCTCCCAGTCAACGGTGATATAAACACGGGTATCAGTGCCGTTGTCGCCACCGACTGTACCGTTGTACTGAGAAAGCTGGACAAAGTCTTCCCACGGTGCAGCGCGCCAGTTGCAGCCCTTGTTTCCTCGGCTGAAGATATCGATGTAGCGAGATTGAGCTCCGTATGGTTCCAGGGGAGGAAGTTCAAGCTCGTTGGAGGAGAGAGAGTGCCACTTACTGTCGCCTTGGATAGTAGCGTTTGATCCCTCGGCGCCAACACCGTATTGACCACCGAGTGATGGCCAGACGTCTTGGACGAATCGGAGGTCGGGGAGGGTGTTTCGCATGGGCTGTTGCCAATATCCATCGTATCCCAAGTGAGTTTCTATACAGGTTAGTCATGCTCGGATTCAATGCAGAGAAGTGTAACCTACGATCAAGCATATGAGCCCACTTGCCATCAAGAAGCTCATTCCATCTTTGCGTCAAGTTTGAATCCTTGTACATAAGATCAACCGACTTCCAGATAACATCGTTCGCAGAGTTACGCTTCTGCCCAGCATACAGTTGGTTCCTAGCACCGTAGATCTGAATCTTGTTCACGATCTCACCGCCAAGAACAGGGTGAAGCAGCATCTCGAAGAAGGCGGGCTGATACTCTTTGTCGAGTTTGTCATACACAGCTTGGGTGTCTTCCTTAAGAGCAGCCCACTGCTCGAGGATGGCTTCGGCTTCGTGGTAGTTGATGACGGAGTAGGTCTGTGGCTCGACTAGCTCAAACTTGCGTCGAGCAGCGTACATGCCGTATCGATTCATGATGTCGGTAATGGCCTCAACGTGCTCGCTTCCGAATTCTCGCTCAACCCAGTGCTCGATCCACTTGGTTGTACCATCAGCTTCCCATCGCTCGGTGTCGTAGGCGAGATCCATGAAGTGGCTGATAGGTATCTCCTTTGGCTTCAGATCACCAACGTTGACGATCCAAATGCGCTTGGCGTTTCGGTGATACGCAAGAGCCATCTGCTCAGTGGTCTTCTGAAGCTGAATGGTGTTGATCCACTTGTAGTTTCTGGGGTCGCCGACGTAATCGAAATGGTAGTAAACACCAGCACCGCCAGAGCGGTCTGTTTCGTTGGCAAGGGGGAGACGACGAATGTTGCCCCAGTTATCATCTGCCCAAAGAAGCGTGATATCTTCGGGGACGTGTAGTCCACGCTCTTGATAGCCTTGAACTTCCTTGTAAAGACACCAAAGAGATGGAACGTCGGTCAAGTTCTTAACCTTAAGCCCTTCCTTGAGAATTTCTCGCTGGTTTTCCACAAGAGTCTCAAGCATTTCGACAATTGCGTCAATACCGAGATTACCTTCGATAGCTGTATCACCAGTTCCTCGCATGGCCATAGTCCACAGACTGTTTCGAGCATATGGCTTGGCTCGGGAAACACCATAGCGGAAGTACTCATCGATTGTCTCGTTGTTGGTCTTGTACTGCCATTCGCCCTGGTAGAATGTTTTGAACTCGTTCTGGGCTCTCATCATGGGCTCAGTGTGAGATCCACCAAGGACGATCTCATACGCATCGAGGAGTGGCTGGTTGAGAGGGTCATCGATGTAGACCATGCTACCCCAGACAGTGGGCCAGAGGTAGTTGGCTCGAAGTCGAAGCAGTAGTTCTGAGACCAGGGCGTAAAACTCGTGGTTATAAGGAGCAGCGTCGTTCCAAGTTGGTTCCCAACGTGAACCAACCCAGCTGGAAAGACCCGGTTGCTCGTCATTCAGGAAGATACCGCGATACTTGACTGAAGGAGACTTTTGAACCTTGGGCTTAGGAAGCACAAAGATCTCATCCTGTTTTCGGATTGGCACATCAGCCCACCAGTACCAGGGACTCACACCGATTTGCTCGCTGATGTCGTAGATGCCGTAGATAGTACCTCTGGGGTCACTTCCAGCAATGACCAGAGCTTGAGAAACTCCCTTGATGGGGTTCTTGACAACCTGGCTCGTAAATGCCTCCCATTTGCCTTTAATCTTGCTGACATCGATTTTACCGTCCTTAATGAGTTTGTCGATGATGTCGGAGTGGCCAATTGTACCGACAATGATCTTGGTCTTGGCAGCATCGGGCTTTGAGTACTTGGGGCCAGGGAAATGTTGCTTATCGAGAGTGCGGTACTACATTCTTAGCAAGGGCTTGTTCAAGTATAAGAATTACTCACGTGTGTGTTGTTCTTGACATCCACGGGCCTGAAGGTATACTTAGCCGGAGAGGCATCCTTCTTTCCATTGCTCAGCGTAAAGTTTGTGCCAGTGACACGGCCAAAGTCGACAGCAAGGTCACCAGCAGCGCGAATCACGCCCCAGTATTCATCTTTGGAGACACGAATTTGTCCAGCGCCAACACTTCCACCAGCGATCTGGAAAGCATTGTCTGACTTGTTGAACGCGACAATTGACTGTTGACCCAGACCTGCTGCTAGTGGCAGCAAGCCCAGCCACGATAAGTACTGCGAGACCTTCATAGCGCACAATGAATCGCCATTGAAGCTGAACAGCTCCGTAATCTGCGCTCATAATTCCATCTCTTATACAGCCGTTCCGGTTAAATACAACGATCAACATTCGAGAAATTTAAGTTTAGGCGGTATCGTGGTTCATGCAAGCGGGCCATTCCCATCATCAAGTTAGGGTATGATCATCGCAGCGTTGTATTCGGCCCCGCTAAACCAGGTTGATTAGCCACGAGCCGGCTGTAGTCCGAGGTCACACTGCGTAGTCCGGGGTATTGGCTAATTGGAGAATTTACCCACGGGGGATGACCTGACAGCTGCTAAATTTCAAGGCAATAACCCCGCTGGATGTTATTCGTGGAATATTCTATTTATGCGCGAGTGACAGTTTCGTGTTATGGGGATATTAGAGATCGCATGTTGAGTAGATCATGCTCTGGGATAATTAGACTTTTCCATGACTTGGGACGAAGGTAAAACGTAAGATGGGTTTTCGCTTTCTGCCGGTCTCCACGTATGATATTCCATAGCATCCTGCAATCTAACCAGATCCCTAGATAATAACAATGTCTTTATACACGTCCTCGTATTTTCCATGCCCCTCATCTTCCATCAATCCGCCCAAGATCTTGGTCTTTAAGCTTGTCATATGCCATTCAGACTCTGAGATGTACTTCTCTGCAGCCTTCCAGAACTCTTCTTGTTCCCTCCATCTGTCAATGATTGGCTCATCAAGAATCGGTGGTTTACCACTATCCACGACAGTTCTGAAATGAACGTATCGCGGCTCAGCCAAGTGCTGAGTATCCTCGAACAAAAAGGAAAACACCGTCTCTGCAAGCCGTCGCCGCCGAATTTCCGAGTGCACGAGTTCAGATAAACGTTCATCGCTATGCGTATCCTCCGGCTGCGGGTTAAACTCAGAATCCACGTAATAACTATCGGTCTTGATATTCTCTGGTACTTGTGGTAAGATGAACGTCCCGTCGTATTTAAGAATGTTCAGATAACTATTTGCAACATTCTCAGGTCTTTCGGGCCTTGCTTCCCCCGGCCGATGGTGCGGAATAAATGTATCCGAAGGCACTTCTTTTGCATGCGGGTCAAAAGAACGCTGTGTTAGCCACTTGAGGAAATGTGACCAGTGCTTTTTCGTGTTGACGTGTTCTATTCCAGCAAGTTTACAAGCCTTGCTAATACTGCGATTGAATCTCCAGAAGAACGCGCGTGCAAACTCGGCACCCATCGTTTTGGTAGGAAACATCTGAATAGCCTCTTCCGAATTGTGTCCTGAAAACAGCGACATCCAAAAGAGCTCAAATTGTTCTCGATAAACGAGCATAAAGAATGGTTCAGGGAAGTTGTAAAGCCAGGATGTCGATTCCACCTTTTCCAAGTGATGGTCAAAATTGGCATCCAGACGAATGTGAGCACGGCGGATTTGCTGTTGGGTTTTGAGCCTCGTTTCCCAAACTAATAGCTTGTCCAAGCTGGACTCATCATTGAGAGTAGGGAAGCTCGGTGATGAAGGTTTTGACAGCCAGCGAAGGAATACAGCCCAGTATTCGGTCCTAAGACTGTGATCGTAACAAGTGTATAAACTGTAGGAGCGGGAGCGATTTTCTGGTGAGAGTCGAGGTTCTCGAGGGAAGTGAGCGTATGCTACTCGCAGTAGCTGTCGAAGTCCGGTTTCGAGTTCAAGGTTGATTGATAACACAATCTGACGCTTGGTCTCATTGACTAGATGCAGAGGAGGCAAAGGAATTTGCTTTGCTGCACATGATGCTAGAAGTGAGTATTGGCTCGACAACTTGTCCTTGGTGTATCTTTCTGACCAATGGAACCATTGAGAAGACACGGGGAACCACATAGACTGATTGAGTTGTGGTGTTTGAAGAGTGGCGACTGTTGGCTCCAAACTCTTGTAGCCAGGCAAAAGTGCTCGGACTTGAGATCTTCCCTTCTGTTGAAGTGAAACCAGCATATTTTCCGCTGCCCACCATCGTTGGTAGATCCCATTCCACCGCTGCTGAAAGAAGGCCCATACGAGGTGTTCTTCGCCTCTGGGGTTGCTCAAAAAGTAGTGTGTATCCTCCGTCAGGTCCTGTACTTTCTTGAGAAGATAGGCCTTTAGTACTAGTCTCTGAAGACAAATTCGACGTTCGAGCTTCCTTTGTTCTCTGAGAGTCGACCAGCAGTCCGCTGCTTTCTCCCAACACATCAACTCATTCCAACGCCATTTTAGGCTATCCTTTAAAAGCCATGCCCAATCCTGCAGGTATCTTATAGCATCAAGCTCGGCTATCCCACTACTCCTGTATTCGCAAAGTCCAATGAAGGTATAAATCTGTGGATCTGCTCTCTTCCGAAGGATTAGACAGAATTTGTATCCATTCAGTGCAAAGACTCGATCAGTAGGCCTGCATTTAAGTTGAACTTCGTGAACAACTGATATATGAGTCTGACCAGCTGTTGACGTAGACATTCCGTTAACTGGAGGCCAAAATCCATGGGACAGAAATGGAGCCAAGGTATCGATCTCTATGGCTGAAACACAGAGGGAACCAGTTTGACCATGGACCCGAAACTTCTGGTGAGCTTTCTCTGTTTTTGTCAGACGGTAACGAGGCCAAGTTTCTACCGGTATTGGGTAATTTCTATGCCACTCTCGATGGTATGGCTGTTGACTTTTGACACTCCAATCAGGAACCCATGATGGTAAACTAGGCATCGAACGGCTGTGACTTGCCATGTCAAGAAGCCTTCCAGCCACTTCACCATCTTCATCCATCACAAAGCGAGAAGCCAGTCCCGTGTACACAGCCTGCGTCGAGAGCGTATAGTCCGGATCCAACTCAACCTTCCAAAGCCCCAGTAATGCAAAGATCTTGTCCCTTGGGTCTGAGGCGTTACAATCTCTCGTATCCTCGAGTAGTGTCAAGAACAAGTGAACGTCTTCAATCTGCCGAGGTTGATCGAAGTGGCGCATCCACTTTTTACTGGATAGGCGCCGAAGATTCATGTGGAAGAAATGCCAGCCCATGGATTGTCGTGCATACAAAACCACGGCTTGTTTGGCTGATGCGATCTCTTGTACTACCCATATGCGTGAGAAATAGGAGTTATGGCTTAGACTCTGCGGATCACATTCGACTTCTGAGCCACCCAAGGTGTTATCTGTCCCCAGGTAGATCAACACACGATTGGCAGCCGAGTATATGTCTCTCATAATGCCGACTTGATGAGTCCTTTCAGAAATATCAGACTGGTTGATACAGATTGCATCAACCCATAGACGTCTGTCTTCACTCTCGAGCCGGCAGTTTTGTAATGCATCGAAGCAGTTCTCGGTGATAGGAAGGATATCCCACCACTTGCCGATGAAGATGACGTGATCTTTTTCCCGCTTGTTCGGGCCTTTGTTCCATGTGTATGAAACCGCCTCGTATGGTATGCGGTTATTCTGGCCATCTACCGACATTGTATCTGATCCCACAGGATCAGGGTCTTGGCCTGTGCCTTGAAGATTGATGGTCTCGAAGTCTCCATGTAGACAGCTCCCAAAATGGCCCTTGTGTAATCTCAACGCGCGTATTTTTGTGCCTTGAAGTTGTTCATAGATAGTTCGAACCTTCTGTGAAGATGCAGGCTGCGATGCGTTGCTAGCATCTGCGCAAGAGGCGTCAGACATATCTTGGTCCAGTTCCATCTGATAACAGGCTTGATCTAACTGGGATATCAAGGCATCTTGTAACTCGCCACCACGGTCATGACTATAGGCATTCTTTTGATACGACACAGACGGCGGCCAATTCAACTGCATTGAAGACCGCTTCGGTGCAGGTGGTACCTTGAGCTCATCTTGGTGTCTGTTGTCGACTCGATCGAGAGGGGAAATTTCTCCACAATTTATACATGCTGGAGCATCAAGACCTTCAAAAAGGGCGATGTCAGGTTGTTTGCAATTTTTCGCATGCCAATAATGCATCTTGAAAGACTGTTGAAGATCGGATGCACACTATGAAGATGGAGAGTCAGGTCATGGCTGTTGAAAAGCTTAGTATGTCAGCCTATGTAAGATTGTAGGATACACAGCCTGGCTATGGCGACCTCTGATATGCTGATTGGCTGTTGAAGATGTAATGGGCAGATATCATTGGTTGCTGCACAAGGTTGATTTTCGCTTCCCTCAGGCTTAGCCTGATTCAGTTTCTCTCCAATCGGACTCAATAATTCTCTGCTCTTAGTAGAATGCCTACCTAACTATTATGCAAGACTAGATGTTGGATTGAAAAAGAATGCTTGTTGGTGATTACTTTCACGCATGCACGGCCTCTTTAGGTCTAGTCTAGTTCGTTCCTGAAGCTCGCGGATTAATGGAGATGCCGACAGCACGAAGGCCACCGCTCTGATAAGATAAAGAACCGAGCGCTAATTCCTGGTCATGACGCAGTTTCAGCGGCCAAGCTCCGTTCAGCATTCCAGGTGACGGAATATAGTAAATCCGCCAACTCGTACTGTTTCATCTTCAACAGAATTACCCTACAGCACAAGTTACCTGAACAGATTGCGCCGTTTACTACTGTAATAAATCCGTAAAATTATCCTTCAATTTTCGTGTTGCCAAGCACAGCATGTTTCCTTTCTCATAATATGCAAAAGGCTGAGTAAAGTCTCAGGAGTATTACAAAGATTATTGTTTACCCTATTGCATGATGCAGTCATACGTTAACTCCGTGAACATACGGAGTAGAAATCATCAAGAAGCGGGTTGCAACGTTTGAGGCGTAAGCAAAGCCAAAAGACCACCCTTGCACGTTTAGATACTGTAGATATTAGCTAAGATTTACCAGATTAACAGCCGCGCGTAAGAACCGTAAACTGTCCGAGAATTCATTTTCGGTCTTTCCCCCATGATGTCATGGCAAAATGAGCCATACTGAGTCAGCGGTCGGCAGCGTAACACCCGGGAATCCGCGGACAAGTCCGCCAGACAAGGGTTCTTGAAGTCCCCGAAACTCCGCCTTCAGCGGCAGTGAGCACTAACTCCTAAAAGATCGTCACCTAAAACTCAATCCAGGCCCCATTTATGCACAGTCAGCCGCAGTGACAACGCTGTCGGGTTAGCGGGAATTAAACGAGCCCGACTGAGTGGACTGAAAATAAGATTCTTTTTGTGGCTGAAAGTATGTCAGACGCGAAAGTTGAGGCCACCGAAGCTCCGTTAGTGAAGTGGTCCCCAATAATGATGAAATTGTCGGGGTTGTTAAGGGCCCGGTAGTTGGAGCTTTGGTGTTGTTGTGGATAACTTAAATAAAAGCCATTTCCGTTCTGAAAAGGAAGTCTTCATTCCAAACAAACACTGCTTGTTTAATATTTAATTTTACCTTAATATTACCTGACGACCTGCCGTGTCTAACTCTCAACGGAATTCACATTCCAAATATAACCTTATTTATCAATATCACAACAATACCATCATAACATTACCATCTTCGCATATTCTCACAACACAATCACAACATCGTCACAACACCGCCAACATGGCCCGACACTCTACAGAGAGTGCTGGCGACTCAATCGAAATGACGCGAACAATTTCGAGCGAAGACAGCACATGTCGCAATCCATCACCCCTCACACGAAGCAATACCATGATCATTGATGAACAAGATCGTCAAGAACTGCAAAGAATTGCTACAGGCATCTCGACGCATCGCAGACAAAGCTTAGCCACTCTTCCCTCCAGAGTTCTAGACTGGGGTGAGCGAGATCCTCGACTAGATCCAACAGACAAAGCCTTCGATCTCTCAAAATGGCTACCTGCTTTTATGAAGCAATTGAGAGAAGCGGGAGTTGGCCCTAAGAGCGCTGGAGTCGCTTTCAAGAACTTGAGTGTTTTTGGAACTGGAGCTGCGTTGCAGCTGCAGTCTACACTCGCAGATGTTGTAATGGCGCCATTACGCATTGGAGAGCACCTACGCTCTGGAAAGAAGGAGCCAAAGAAGATTCTCCATCGCTTCGATGGTCTTCTTCGAGGCGGCGAGACCCTCATCGTCCTAGGTCGTCCTGGCTCTGGATGCTCTACACTTCTCAAAACCATGACCGGAGAACTCGAAGGTCTTGACGTTGGCGAAGCTTCAATGATTCACTACAACGGCATCTCCCAAAAAGACATGATGAAGGAATTCAAGGGCGAGACAGTATACAACCAAGAAGTCGACAAACACTTTCCCCACCTCACAGTTGGTCAAACCCTAGAGTTTGCAGCTTCTTGTCGTTTACCAGGTAATCCCGAAAGTGTCGGTATGCCCGGAGTTTCTCGACAGGAAGCTATTCAGAATGCGACAAAGATCGTCATGGCTGTTTGCGGTTTGACACATACATACAACACCAAGGTTGGAAACGACTACATTCGTGGTGTTTCGGGTGGTGAAAGGAAGCGTGTTAGTATCGCCGAGATGATGCTTGCGCAATCGCCTGTCGCTGCTTGGGATAACAGTACCCGCGGTTTAGACTCAGCTACTGCTCTCAAGTTTGCACAGGCAATTCGACTTGCTTCAGATTACACCGGTTCTGCCAATGCTCTGGCGATTTATCAAGCTAGTCAAGCTATCTACGACCTCTTCGACAAAGCCATAGTTCTCTACGAAGGCCGACAGATCTACTTTGGTCCTGCGGACAAGGCTAAAGAGTACTTTGAGGGAATGGGCTGGCAATGTCCTGCACGGCAGACAGTCGGTGATTTTCTGACATCTGTCACCAATCCTCAGGAGCGAAAGGCAAAGCCTGGCTTCGAGACTCGAGTTCCCCGTACTGCTGAGGAGTTTGAGCTGTACTGGCATAACTCACCTGAGTATACCGCGCTTCAGGAGGAGATTGAGCTGTATCAATCTGAGTATCCCACTGATGATCGATCTGAGGCGATTGCTCCTCTACGAGCACGCAAGAACCTTGTGTAAGCACCTTCAACTCATCTGATCTCACATCTACTAACAGCATCTACAGTCAAGCCAAGCACGTTCGACCCAAGTCCCCATACATCATCACCCTCGCCACCCAAATCCGTCTAACAACCAAACGCGCCTACCAACGAATCATGGGCGATTTATCCGCAACCGCCACCCAAGTCGCGACAAACATCATAATGGCCCTGATTATCGGTTCAGTGTACTACGGCACAGGCGACGCAACAGCTAGTTTCTACTCCAAAGGAGCTGTTCTCTTCATGGGTATTCTCATGAACGCCCTCGCTGCTATTTCCGAGATCAACAATTTGTATTCGCAACGGCCTATTGTTGAGAAACATGCTTCTTACGCGTTTTATCATCCTGCTGCTGAGGCTATTTCTGGCATAGTAGCGGACATACCCATCAAGTTCATCTCGGCGACTGTGTTCAACATCATTCTTTACTTTCTTGCTGGTCTTCGTCGCGAGCCTGGGAATTTCTTCTTGTTCTTCCTCATCACTTATATCTCGACGTTTGTGATGGCTGCGATCTTTCGAACTATGGCTGCTGTTACAAAGACCGTTTCTCAGGCTATGATGCTTGCTGGTATCATGGTCTTGGCTCTTGTTATCTACACCGGTTTTATGATTCGCGTCCCGCAGATGGTCGATTGGTTTGGCTGGATCAGATGGATCAACCCTATTTTCTACGCCTTTGAAATCCTCGTCGCCAATGAATTCCACGGCCGCGAATTTGTCTGTTCAGCTATCGTTCCCGCCTACAACAATCTCGTTGGCGACTCCTGGATCTGCTCCACCGTCGGCGCCGTAGCAGGTCAACGAACAGTCAGTGGCGATGCCTTCATCGAGACCAACTATCGCTACTATTACTCCCACGTCTGGCGCAACTTCGGCATCCTTCTTGCCTTCCTCGTTGTGTTCATGATCATTTACTTTGTCGCTACTGAAGTCAACTCCAAGACTGCTAGCAAGGCTGAGGTTCTTGTGTTTCAGCGTGGTCATGTCCCTGCTCATCTGCAGACTACCGTTAATAGGAGCCAGGTGAATGAGCAACTTGCTGTGCCTGAGAAGACAAATGATGGAAAGGACTCTACTGAAGGGCTTGAACCTCAGACTGATATCTTCACTTGGAAGGATGTGGTCTATGATATCGAGATCAAGGGCGAACCAAGACGACTTTTGGACCATGTCACTGGTTGGGTCAAGCCTGGTACACTTACTGCCCTGATGGGTGTCAGTGGCGCTGGAAAAACGACCCTTCTTGATGTCCTTGCTCAGAGAACTACTATGGGCGTCATTACTGGAGACATGTTTGTCAACGGCAGACCTCTCGATGCAAGCTTCCAACGAAAGACAGGCTACGTCCAACAGCAAGGCAGGTTTCTATTCCATCTACGAAAGCTTAGGAACTAACACATCTCAGATCTTCACCTCGAAACAGCCACCGTTCGCGAGAGTCTCCGCTTCAGCGCCATGCTTCGCCAACCAGCATCAGTCAGCAAGGAAGAGAAACACGCCTGGGTCGAGAAGGTCATCGACATGCTCAACATGCGAGACTTTGCCAATGCCGTCGTAGGCGTACCAGGAGAAGGTCTCAACGTCGAACAGCGAAAGCTTCTGACCATTGGCGTCGAACTTGCTTCTAAGCCGAAACTTCTTCTTTTCCTCGATGAACCAACTAGTGGATTGGACTCGCAGAGCTCTTGGGCTATCGTTGCATTCCTTCGCAAGCTTGCAGATGCAGGTCAAGCTGTTCTTTGCACAGTCCATCAACCAAGTGCTATTCTGTTCCAAGAGTTTGACCGACTTCTCTTCCTTGCCAGAGGCGGTAAGACAGTATACTTTGGCGACATTGGTGAAAACTCGCGCACTCTTCTCAACTACTTCGAACGACATGGAGCTCGAGCCTGTGGCGATGATGAGAACCCAGCTGAATGGATGCTCGAGATCGTCAACAACGCTACAAGCTCCAAGGGCGAAGA
Source organism: Fusarium concolor (assembly GCA_013184415.1). Taxonomy (NCBI): domain Eukaryota; kingdom Fungi; phylum Ascomycota; class Sordariomycetes; order Hypocreales; family Nectriaceae; genus Fusarium; species Fusarium concolor. The sequence goes on from JABCJY010001526.1 coordinate 31,650, forward strand.
TTGGCATACCGTCTGGAAGGGAAGTCAAGAGCGAGTTGACGTTGAAGCTGAAGTCGAGAAGATCCATTCTACAATGTCATCTAAGAATCCTGAAGACGACGCTGCCAGTCACGCTGAGTTCGCGATGCCGTTTAGCACGCAGCTAAGAGAGGTTACCATTCGAGTCTTCCAGCAGTACTGGAGAATGCCACAATATATCATGTCGAAGCTCCTCCTTGGTACGGTCGCTGGTCTCTTCGTTGGTTTCTCATTCTATCAGGCGAATGCGACCTTTGCTGGAATGCAGAATATTCTATTCTCCGTGTTCCAAATCATCACCGTTTTCTCCACCATTGTTCAACAGGTAAGCCCTCTACATCCAAGTACACCGAGGTATACTAACTCGTCTAGATTCAACCTCATTTTATCACCCAGCGTGACCTGTACGAAGTCCGAGAACGACCCAGCAAGGCCTATTCTTGGAAGGCTTTCATGATCGCCAACGTCTTTATCGAAATTCCCTACCAGGCTCTCACCGGCATCCTCATGTTCGCCTGTTTCTACTATCCCGTTGTTGGCATTCAGAGCTCAGCACGTCAAGGACTAGTCCTTCTATTCATGATCCAGCTCATGCTCTACGCCAGTTCCTTCGCTCAGATGACCATTGCTGCATTCCCCGACGCTGTCACCGCATCTGCCATCGTTACTCTGTTGGTCATCATGAGTTTGACCTTCTGTGGTGTTCTTCAGCCACCAAATGCCCTTCCAGGTTTCTGGATCTTTATGTATCGCGTCAGTCCCTTTACATATTGGGTCGCTGGTATTGTCTCTACTGAACTGCACAGCCGAGCCATCGAATGTTCCAACGATGAGACATCTATCTTCAGCCCACCATCCGGTCAGACTTGTGGAGAATACATGGCCGACTTCTTGCGCTCTGCGCCTGGACAGCTTCAGAACCCTGACGCTACGTCGGATTGCCGATACTGCTCGCTTTCCAACGCTGATCAGTTTTTGGCTGGAAGCAACATTTACTACACTGAGAGGTGGCGAAACTTTGGCATTGTTTGGGCCTACATTGCCTTTAATATCTTTATTGCTGTTGCATCTTACTATGTTTTCCGGGTTAAGAAGTGGAGTTTTGGAAAGAAGAAGAAGGCGTAAGAGGGAATTGTTCAGATAGTGTTTAGTGACAAAACTTAGAATGATAATGATAATATTTTTGTATGACAAGATCACCCCGCTGCATCTACAAATCGCGTGTATCAGATGGTATGTGACTATTATCTGACTATCAGTAGCTTATCGATGCTAAATACCTGACTTGTGGATAATATTGCTGATTGAAGATCATGACAGGGATGTCTTTATCCAGTGACATAAACCTTACAGAGCTTCCTTTCTAAGACAGCCCCACTCGGCAGTGAGTCACGCAACTATCAGCATCTTGATACGCGCAAGATAAAAGTCTAAGTAGATATATAATGCAAGATATCTTCTGAGGTGGTTGTTTCGTGGAAGCTTACCATTTGGACACCTTTGATAAATTTTTATCACTCTTCAAAACAGCGCATCGGTTAAAATGACAGCCAAAATAACTTGCTCGCTTTGCGACGTTTCCTTTGACAACAGTCAGGAACATCGAGCACATGCCAAGAGCGAGTCTCAGTAAGTATCGCTATATGTAGTCAAATCAAGAACGTACTGACTTTCTTCAGCGTACAAGCTTTGAGAAATCGTGCGGTTGCATCAGGCTTGATCGATGAATCGGCCGACGACAAGACCGGATTTTCGACTGAGAACAATGACATCAAAGAGGAAACATCGAGTAGTGACACAGAGACTGAAGAGGATACTTCACATGGTGCTATTCCGGAATTTGATCCGAAGAATTGTATCATCTGCACTCATAAAGATGAAAGCTTCGATGACAGCCTCAATCACATGGAAACAGCACATAGTCTACGGATTCCATTTCGAGAGCATCTTATAGTTGACTTGGAGACGTTGATATGGTATCTTCACTTTGTTATATTCACCTATTGTGAATGCATCTACTGCGGAACTCGAAGACGGACGATAGAAGCAATCCAGCAGCACATGAAAGACAAAGGTCACTGCAAGGTTAAGTTATCAGATGAGATGCTGGAGTTCTACGACCTTGAAGGACTCAAGACTCATGGGCCCAAGAATGCTATTTCAGTCGATAACGAAACTCTTCGACTATCTTCTGGCAAGATCCTTTCACATCGTGACGCACAAATCACAAGACCCCGCCAAACAACATCTCAAGAAGAAAACGGCTACAACCAAGCCGCACTTCCCAGTCGTGGAGCTTCTGATGCACTTACAACAAGGGACCGAAAGGATGCAGCTCTTGCTTCTCAGCTAGCGAGGCTAAGTGTGAAGGATCAGCAGAGTTTGATCCATCTACCATCCTCAGAACAACGAAGCTTCCTGCTGCATAGGAAGAAGGAGATGGATTCAGTCAGACGGGCGGAAAGAAAGATGAGATTAAAGACGGAGAGGCTGAGTAACAGGACTATGATGAAGCACTTCCAAAATGATGTTCCTGGAAGGGCGAATGGATGAGCAATTCAATGCGCATAGCTTCTTTAGTAGTTTAAAACAAACAGATATACTTTCTACTATCGTCACAACTCATTGAGGTATTCTTTTGATATGCTTGATGTAGCGTAGGACCCATACTTCCAGGCCCCAACCTATTTGGTAATACCTCTATCTCTTTAAATAATATAACGCTTATGGGGCTAGTATCTATTAAGAAATACCTAAATT
>JABCJY010001528.1:0-39585 GCA_013184415.1 Fusarium concolor
TTTTTTTTTTTTTTTTCTTTTCCTTCTTTTTTTCTCTTGGGCATTAGTATTCCTCCAACTGTCCCCGTCGCGCTTCTCCTCTTAAACCTTTTTTATATATCGAATACATTTCATTTCGTCTCTTCGCGACGCTTTATATATACAAATACCGCAAAAATGGTCGAGAAGCTCTACGTCACATACAACGATGTAAGGACTACCTACCCCGCCACCCCGCCTTGATGATGAGGGCGGTGATGATGCGCATCATGAAAACTGCCCATGCAATGCGACGATGCCACAGCGATGTCACAAGCGAGAGAACACGCTGTGTTAGTTGCAATACACTGGCATTATCACTATGCGCATACTGTTCTCAAGCTCTGGCACAAATGTATACCACAAGTTCACGCTAACATCCTCCAGGTGCACAAGATGTGCCAGAAGTCCGCTGAGAAGCTTCTCTCCGACTTCCAGCCCCAGCTTCTGATCGCCATCGGCGGCGGTGGTTACGTCCCTGCCCGAATCCTCCGATCTTTCCTCAAGAAGGGCGGCGCCCCCAACATTCCCATCCAGGCCATCGGCCTCTCCCTCTACGAGTCCCTCGGCAACGATGAAGTCGAGGCCCCCGGCACAAAGGTCACCCGAACACAGTGGCTCGACCTGACCGCCCTCGGCGAGATGGAGAACCTCGTAGGAAAGCGAATCCTCATCGTCGATGAGGTCGACGACACCCGAACAACCCTCGAGTACGCCGTCAAGGAGCTCGAGAAGGACGTTGAGATTGCTCGTCAGCGCATGGGTGACGGTGCTCCCGCTCCCAAGACTGAGTTTAGCATCTTTGTTCTCCACGTATGTGTCACAGCGCCAAACTCGCGAATGCTAGCTAACTTCTGTGTAGAACAAGGACAAGCCCAAGAAGGGAAAGCTCCCCGACGAGATGCTCGCCAACCGTTACTCCGCCGCTGAGACCGTCGGCGACGTCTGGATCAACTACCCCTGGGAGGCTCTCGATATCGACGAGCATGACAGGAACGCCAGCCTGCAGCCCAAGAGCAACTAAATGTTTTCTGAGAATTTGGAGTTGGGAAAATGGCGCACAGATTTAAACGAGATATCATAAACATGATGAATGAGAATTCCTGAGCTATCAGCTCGAAAGCTACATATTGTCTCTTTCACATTTTCCTCTAACGGGACCTATCCTAACAAGTGCTGAACCTTTGCACCTTGCTAATATGACACAGACCGATTGACTTCAACCTAAACTTGGCATTTGAACTTGGGCCGTTGACCCAGATGTCTCCATTTGGCGCTTCTCGTTGTGCTTTTTTGAGTTCCAACACAGTGACAGATAACCCAGTTTGGTCACAACCATAGTCGGGAGACTTTCCTCCAACTGATCGTTGCTAATGTTCAAAACATCCCTGCTCGCAGCAAGATATGCCTCCATGAAGATGTTGTATATTTGGGTCTTGTGATGGTATTGTTCCTTTGTGTCTCCACTTGTGGAAGGAGACGGACATCGTGGAAATGCCGGATTATCGATGATAATCTGGGCCAACTCATGCGCTTGGCTTGCGACTGGTATAGTGGGCTTGCAGTCACCAAAGTTAGTCATCCACAGCTTGGGCTTGTGACGCTCCCTCCCAAGATAGAACTTGACGCCCTTTGCGTCAAGATGGCAGCACCAGTGTATGATGGCGAGGGCGGCGCCCATCTGCTGCACCCACTGCTTTATACAGCCAACTGCCTCGTGTATGAGCTGATCCAAGTACACAGGGCGATCGAGGAGCCTTGGGCTCTTGGCATCATCTGGAGGCGCCATTTCACCCAAGAATACCCGGGGTCTCATGTTCTCCAAATCCGGATCGTTCAGGGCTGCCTCGCGAATGCTGGGGTCGAGAAATGTGTTGATGAGGGCACGTGCGTGGGCGCGATGTAGAGGACGAATAAATCGTGTGACGATTCCTTTGGTTATGGTCTCTGCGCCTTGCTCGACGATCTCTGCCTCGAAATTTGGGATACAGATCTGTGGTAATGAGAAGTATCTGACGCCACAGAGTGTCTTTGCTGTGTTGGACTCGGAGTCATAGGGGCCTGGGTAGATTTTCGTCTTGGTCTTCTTGAAAGCCTGTGTCGCTGTGTTCCAGGAAATTCTGATTCCGGCTTCTACCGACCTATGGTTGCGGAGTTCGGTATTAATACAGTCTGGGCAGTTGCTGAGCTTGACGGTACGTGTTATGCATCCAACTTGGATCGTGTACATGTTTGAGCCAGTGTTGGGGGGCAGTGATGTGAGGTGGTATTCTATGATGGGTTCCAAAGGCATGATGCGCTGGCCCCCAAAGCGAGAGGCGAATCTGTTGGAGTGACAATCCGAATCGGTACTGAGGGAGAATTCGTCCTCTACTTTTTCTATCCAAGTCTTGGATCCGGGGGGTTCGATGCTTGAACCTTGATCTTTGACGGAGAGTGTGAGGACTGCAGGAAGCTGGCTCGCGCTGTTCGAGGGGAAGGGAGGAGACATCCTGGAAAATGGTGAGTGTCCAAAATGAAAGCGATGTTCGATGTGGGTGAAAGAGGCCAGAACAGAATGTGTTTGAATGTTGAAAAGGAATCGGAAATATGGACAGGCAACCTCGCGCTTTTAAGGCCCAGATTCATTCTGAGTTTATTCGCGCTCGCAATGCAAATGGTCATGTCTATAGTCTATCATCAATTCTATCATCCAAAACCCCCTCAAAAATAAACGCAATGGGGTATAAACTCTTAATATGACTCGATCCAGCAACGTGTTCTCCGATTAAACTCAACCTCTAACCCTCTTTCGCCCCTTCACTCTCGTGTCGTTTCTTCAACTGTTTCTCCGTCTTCATAAACTCTCGAATACCAACCGGTAAGTTTGCATATAATTCGTCGTCCCAGAAATCTTTCGCAATCTTTGCTTCGCCCACTGAACGCCCAGCCCAACTTCCCTCAGAGCCTCCACCGTCTGAATCCACTGAACCCTCAACTTTTTGTAGCGCAGCTTGTGCTTCTGCGTTCTTGAGCTGCCACTCCTCCAACTCATCACGATACAAATCGTACACACAGTTTACACAGCCACTCATACAGCAATTATCCGGCTCCGTTGGTTTCGGCGGCACAAGCACGCCAGCGATATACGTAGCCTGAGCTTTCCGCGCCGCAAGTCTCTCATCTTTCTCCGCCGCGCCAAATAACCGCCTCGGCGAGCCAAAGACCAGACGGGCTTTCTCTTCTGGTGTTTGTGTAGCGGTCTTGGTGGGAAATCGTGATTGAACAGATGGATCTGCGGTTTTAGGCGGTACTTCTGGTTTATCGATGGGTATTTGCGATGGGCTGTTAAGGATGACTTCGTAGTATGGGCCTAGCGACATGCGCTGTGGCCATTCTTCTGTGCGTTTTGGGGCGGCGCTGACGATTGTTCGTGAGGGTATTAAAGGTCGTAACCGCGGTAGTAATCTTGACGGTAATGACATTTTGTAGCTCGAAATATATCGATTGATGTATTTGCGAGGGTGTTGGGAGGGTTTGTTTAGCGTTGGAGGTAGGAGGGGCGAGCGCTGAAAAGTGAAGAAGTTGGGTTGGTAATGCAAATGGCCGGAGCCGAGAAACTTGGTGTTGAGGGTCGGAAGTCCGTCATTTTCGCCTCGGACGTCATCGGCTGGGGTGCCGCTAGGGGAAACTGGGGTGTGTGGAGATAGAGTTCAGGGCAAGATAAAGGAGGAGGATCATAGGTTCATTTGTGCTTCTAGAAAGAGTTATAAAGTTAATACATTTTGAATTATGACTGTACCTGACAACTCTTAATGGAATTGGAAAGAACTTATGAGAAACGAACAGTGCTGATATCCATGTGAAAACCTCATAACTGGCAGTCTACGGCATTGGTGTAGGTGATTGGCTAAAGCGGCGCTGAATCAGCAACTCTTGCTCTGCACCCTTGCAAGATCACATGATCTCGCGTTCCGGCTTTGTTTGTTTGCAATTGACAAACTGTGGATGCGGCAAGGCTTTCATCAACGTATTTGGAAATGCATGTCTGTCGCAGTCAACTTTCTACCATCTTGTCTTGTCTAGCTTGTGTAACCTGAAACTCAGTCTTTGAGATCGCGAAAACAGTTTGCCCGTTTCGGCAAGCGGTGAGGCCCACTTTGAGTGACGCGACAGGGTCTCACTGAAAGTAAACACGAACCAATGCGACAAGACCAAATATCGACACATTGAATACAACAAATTCATGAGATAATCCAACGGCGCTTGGATTCAAGTATTCTCACAATATGGAGGAATCAGCGCCAAAACGGCGTCGCACATCGCCACGAACTTCACTCAACATCGGCGCAAATGAACCTGAGGAACCCGCGTCACCACAAAGAAGACGACGCCCATCTTATGCATCACCAACCAAAGCAAGCATGTCACGACATAATCCCAATGCTTTTGAGCGCCGGAGATCAAGATCGCCAGAGAAATTACCCAGTGCTCGACCTTCGGCTCAATTCACCTTTGACAGCCCCTCAGAATCTCTTGCAGCGCGGCTGGCGACAAGTAAGATCGTTAGTGACGCTCCTACGCCAACGCGCCCTGATGAGACGACGCCAGGCTCTGGAAGTTCGGTTAGGCGTGTGAGAGGTGGAATGGCAGGTGCTGCAAGGAGAACACCCTCACGGCCTAGTGCGAGTCAACCTCTGCCTGAAGATGACTTCAATCCTTTTCGCGGTAAGGTCTTGAGAAGGTCGCCACAGTCTGCGAGTCAACCTCTGCCTCAGCCCCCGTCAGGGGAAGAAGACTTCAATCCTTTTCGTGGCAAGGTCTTGAGAAGATCGCCTCAGGCTGAGAGTCGCGTGGATGTTGATGCGCCTTCGGCTTCAATGCCTGAACCTGAGCTGCCGCCAGCAATTGAGGCTTCTTCACCTCCCGCGCCGCCTGCTACTATGCCGGAACCTCAACCTGAGTTACCTACGGATGAACCTGTGGCGGGGCCTGAAGACGACACACCTATTCAATCTGAGGAAGCTGGACCTATTGAGGAGACTTCACCAGTTAAAACGTCACCTGCTCCGGACCCATCCCCAGCGCGGTCATTTTCTTCATATGATCTTGAGATCCCGGCTCGGACGTCATCTCAAATTCGATCTCCTTCGCCGGCCGAACCTGCCCCTGCGCCAGAACCAGAGCCAGAAGCAGAAGAAGAACCTGAGGAGGAACCAGAAGCGGAGGAACCAGAAGCGGAGGAACCAGAAGCGGAGGAACCAGAAGCGGAGGAACCAGAAGCGGAGGAACCAGAATCGGAGCCAGTGCAACCCAATCCTGAGTCGGAACGAGATTCTCCAAGCCCGCCACCGCCACTACCAGAGTTCTCGCCTTCTCCTCCGCCAGCGTCGATGCCGCCACCCAGAATACCACCCTTAGTCCAACCCAACTCTCAAGACGCTGCTCCTTCGGCATTACAACCAGTGCCCAGAATACCACCACGCGATACAGGACCACGCAAGAGCTTCCAGAACAGCCCCGTTAGATTCCGTGAGCTTTCGCAACAACGAGACTCGCCATTGGTCAAGCCACCCTCGCGATTTGCAGAAAAGCCGAGAAAGAGCTTCGCTCAGGCTCAAGCCGAGTTGGCTTTCAAAGAGAAGAAACCTGTCGAGGCGAGTGTGCCAGGAGCCAGACAACCCCGTCCTTTTGACCCAGATGCAAAGAAGAAGGAAGAACTGGAGAAGGTCCAGAAGGAGATCGAAGCTCTGAAGAAGGATCTTGAAATTGCACGCAAGGAAAATGAACGTATCCGGTTGATGCAGCAGTCTGGTCGTACCCTCGCACCCTCAAATCAAGACGAGGTCATCAATCTCATTCAACGCCACCTCATGTACACAGGCACAGAACCAAATCAGGCCGCATCACAGCAGCTGTTACAAGCGGCACTGAACCCTACTGCTCTACTGCCGTTCAGCAAACCGACAGCCCCTGCACCCCCAGCGCCTGTGGAGGAGAAGCAGCCCGATATCAAGTCACATCACCCCATTGTTATGACGGCGGAGGAAGAACTGCCATACTTGGAGCTGTTTACACCATTCTCTATGGAGTCTAAAACCTCCATCCTGCCAGAGACTGCTGGTCAGCCGTTAAGACAACATTATGCCATCACTCTCCGGTCACGCGAAATTCCAGGGATTTTTACAGCAAAAATAGACATGACGGTCAATGCTAGTGAGCTCACTGTTCTCGATCTCGATGTCACAGCTTTGGAACCAGCCGCGAAGCCCGAGCTTGGCCCGTTTGTTCAGAAGATATGTACAGGCGACTGCAATCGTTCTATGCAGCGTAATGTAGGCATTGTGTCATGGGCAATGGGCGAGTGGCTTCGTATTGCAGTTGAAAGGGCAGGCTTGTGGTGTCAGCTGGAGCAAACCCTAGGCTCAAAAGATGGCGTGTTAGAGGCCACAACCCAGATGCGCCGCAAGTCGAGGCGAAGCAAGGGGGATGATGGGGAGGACGAGGATGAGCCGACACAAGTGGAATCCATCAAGAAAGCCGACCTTATACGCTACATGGGCCAACAGTACTTCGACATACCAATCCCAAGTGATGCAGAAGAGTTAGGCGCAACCGTACGATTACAATGGGTGACTGAATTTGACTGGACGGGAGAAGCACAAAACAAACTTTCTGTTTTGGTTGGTGCCCCAGGGAAATGTAAGTTCACGCACTACTGCATTCAGACCTTCTACTAACAAAACATTACAGGGCACCAAACAGATGATCGTGGATCACTTGGAAAGATACCCAAACTTTTCGAGGAACTTGTACATGGACAGGAGGCACCAGAAACAGCTGCGCGAACCATTGTAGCACTTATTACCGGAGAGCAATCATGACCGAGTTCGAATAGATGGCAAAGTACAGCCAAATGATGTCAGAGAATCCTTTTAGCGCAGGCCGCACTAGAGACGAGCAAGATACCAGATTATTGTAATTAAAGTATTGCGGCATCAACTACACCCATTATTCCAGACACCCCTTTTCTCCTTCTATATCCCATCTAGATCATCGTGCTCGCTCGTGGAATTAGTCGACAGTGACGCCAAGCTGTCGCAGCTCAACCTTGGCCTGCTCAATCTCTGCCGTGAGCTCCTTGTGTGCGTTGGGAACGTCGTTGAAGGTGAGGATGCCGTAGCCGAGACGGAAGAGGAGATATGCGCCGAAGGACACGAGAGCCCAGAAGGGGAGCTAGAACCGCGGGTTAGAGAGTCCAGTGTGGATTGAATTGAGCGGAGAGAACATACGACGGGGACGATTTGCTCCTGGATCAGAGGAGGAAGAGGGATGAGCTCAAGGAAGAGAGCAAGGTAGAGCTATACACTGGTTAGTTCGCTGGTCAAGATTGTGAGAAATGGTCGGGCTGAAACATACGGAGGAGACGAGGAGGGCGAGAGAAATAGTCTGCTGAGCGCGAGTCATCGTGGCGGTTTGGTATAAAGAGCGTGATGTTGACGAGCGCGGGGGGCAATTACGATGGCGATGTATCAAGCTTCAGGAAACGTGTCAGGGGTCGCGTTGTTAGAAAAGTGGATGACTAAGGTGTGTTAGGTAAGCAGCCCCACCGAGCCTCAACACCATGGATTTTATACTGAGTATGGGGAACAGCAGGCACATACGACCACAGCTCGTGGAGAATACGGGGTCCCGTCCGCTCCCCCAGAGTCAAGCCGCGAAGCGCCGGATTAGTAGTTGGGTCGGTGACGACCAGCGAATACCTGGTGTTGTATGTTTTTGGTGTTTTGGTGGTTCCTTTTTGATGTGGTTATTGTCGGAGTACAATACATACTCCCACAATGGCGACCACGATCGAATAGAAACGGCCAATAATCGCTCTTCGATCTATGTGCCTTGTTTCGTGATGTTTGCACTCTATGCAACGGGCCTCATCTGCCTTAACTACGGGACGTTACACAGCAAACGACTACAGGCCCCTGCTCAACGCAATTGAGCCCCCTCATTGGCCAAGACTGGATCGAGATAGTAGCAGTAGCAATGACGTTGACATTTAGGATAGCTCTGCCTCCTTAAATTAGTTACACGTGAAGTCATGCCAGGCAGGCAGTAACTTCATGAAGACCCATAAGCGGTGGTTCAACAATAGCAAAGCTATAGACCTGTGAGCATGCATCCACGATACCAGTGCGGTAAGAAATGCAGGACAAAGAAACTCAAGAGATAATGAATAAAGAACAGCTGCTATTTAGAAGCTTAGCCTAGCCTGTAAGCCAGTGAAATAATAAAACTGGCCGGCATTGATGAGCTGGGAAGCTCTTGGTGCGTGCCAGGCTCTATTATTCGTGTTTCTGGCCTGCAGACTAAAGAGTCAAATGGAAGCTGGGCCTGCATCAGAGAATTCGCATTGCAAGCCTGACAGCGATTCACACCTTCGCTTTTCGAGCTATTTCTTCTCATTCTTTTCAACTTCCACTTCCTTTCCATTCAACATCTCCCTATCACTTGACTCCAGTACATCACCACACATCATCCTCCTCTTTTTTCACTTTCATCTCGAACCGGCGCAACTGGTCCTCCTTTCTCGGAACTGTCTATTCGCATATTTCACCCTGAAAGGTATGTTATTATTTTCGCTTTTGTCATTTCCCATCTTCTGCTCTGCTTTCTTTGTTGTGGCGCTATCTCCTGGCACCGTCCGTCGGCAGGCACATTTGCAAATCCTCACTCTGTGCATTCTTCTCCCAAACTCCTTCATTCTCATCCTGTTTCTGTGGTGCACTTCATCGTCATCTTGAGAACACAACTCTCTCTTATCGCCGCCTTTATTTTTGTTTTCCCCATTACTCCAAGCTGCACCCATTCAACTGCTCACCATATGTCTACAGGCGCGCATAAATCCTTGGACCATCGGCGCCATGACGACGCGGTCTTTTGCTGAGCTGAGGCGCATGAAGCGTGAACTCGAATCAGAGGACGAGTATGAACCCGAGGACATACACCCAAAGCGCCATACTGGTGAGGCCAATCAAGTCGCGCCTGAGCCACCAGCGTTTCCCTGGACTACTTGTGAGAGTCAGGAAGATGATGAGCGGCTGAAGATGAAGGAGGATGCGGTTCAGATTGCCGAAAAGGACTGCATCGAAATTCAGAAAACCTTAGAGTCGAGCCTCCAACAACTTCAACAAGAGAGAGCTGCGGAAGGCTCGGGGGCGTTGGGACAGCCGCTGATTCAACAATGGTTGAACGAGCATAGTGAGTATCTCCAAGGCCACATTTCTCTTCTCCCCCAAATCACTGACTGCCTCACGGATGAGCTTCGTAACAAACACCGAAACTTCGAGACTCTCATTGGTGTCGAGGGCCCTACTGGAGCGGGCAAATCTTCTTTCTTGGATTCACTACTTGACATCCAAGAGCTGTTCCCATCAGGTCATCAGGGAGCTGCTACCGCAGCTGTCGCAAAAGTTTCTTGGAACTGGGATGATGCTCCTGGCCATTTATTTCGTGCTAAGGTTACCTTTCGCCCCCTGGAAGACATCGAACATACCTTCGAGTCTTTACTAAAGGATATCAAGTCTCTGAAGGATCTTGAAGCTCGTCCCGCCAGTCGTGACCGTGAGGAAGAGACTGAAGCCAAGGATACGATTGACTATCGTATCAAGTACGATATGCCCATGGTAAAGTCTGTCTGGGGTCTTCAGCGAAGCGATCTCGAGGATGCTGTGAAGCGAGAGGGCGACGTCCCTTCTTACATGCCACTGGTACAGCGGCTTCTGAAAAAGAACCCTCGAGCTCATCAGTTTTTGCGCCAAAACGTCATTGAGTTCAAACGTCCGACATTGAAAGACATTCGAGCGGACGTTAAGCCATTTATGACTTCAAGGCCTTCTAAGTTCGGGACTGACCAGCGATTTGCTATATGGCCACTGATCAGGGATATTCACATCTTCGCTAAAGCTGATATCTTGAAGTCGGGCATGACACTTGTCGACCTCCCTGGTTGCGGTGACTCAACGACCAGTCGCTCTGAGATTGCAAAGAAGTATTCTCACCTCATAGACGTGCGGCTGGTGGTCAGCCCCATCCATAGAGCGGCAGATGAGAGCGAGAGCCAATTACTGATGGAGAGCGGATTCGATCAGGCCCAGATGAAGATTCGTGGGAAATACGATGGTCATGGCTTTGGCGTTGTACTGTCAAAGACGGACCAGATCCCCGTGCAGAAGTATATTGCAGAATTCCTCGAGCAGCACAATGACCCAGAGACCAGAGCTAGGTCAGATGCTCTAGACGAACTCAACGGAAGAATGAGAGAACTCCAGAATGAGATCAAGAAATGGCAAAACAGAGTGGAAAAGGCGAAGACAGTGGAGGAAAAGGCGCGAGAGGAATGCTCTAATGCCACGAAGGGCTCGGCCGACCAGGTTCAAGGTATGGCTGCCATCAAATAGAAAGCCAGTGCTAACATCTCACCTTAGATGATCCAGAGCTACGCCAGAAGAACCTCGAGAAACTTCAAAGAAAGGCTAGCCGCTCGTCTGAATTGGTCGAGAAAGGGCTCCGGATACTTCAAGAAAGCCGAGCGCGGGCGCAAGAATTAAGCCAAGAGATATTTGACGCCGACGACTGGCTGCACTGGAGAGCCATCGAGGAACGAAATCGCGTTGTCCAGGAGCAGATTCAGGCAAACTACAACGCTCGACAGAATGAGCTCAACCGCACAGACCAGAGCAGCCATGGCCATTTACTCCCCATATTCTCTGTCTCTACCGAGGCCTTTTGGAAGCTGCAGAAATTTCTTCCTGTGAAGGGGTTCCCCGCGTTGGAAGCTACTGGGGTTCCAGCAGCCGAGAAGTGGTTGCTCAAGTCAACCTTGAGAAAACGCGAAATGCACCTTGACGAGATGCTGGGCAAGTACTATAACCTGATGAACTTGATGAAAGCCTTCTCTCTCGCAAAAGGCCAGGATGCAGACTTTGGAATCGCTCATTCTGATGTCCAGAACTCCCTGGCACGCGTCCATCAAAACATTGCTGCTGTAAGTGTTCCACATTAACTACCTAATCTTTTAGAACTATTCTTTTGTGAATTACTAACTTTCAGTCAGTCATTAACTTTGCTGGTATCTGCTGAGTCTACCAAGATTGAGTCTCTCGATCCTTTTGCGAACCGGGCAATGGCCGAGCGCAAGTTTACTGACGAGGCCCCCCGCGTTGCCACCAACTGGTCACGACAAGATCCTGAGCAAGAGAACAGTCGCTTCATGCACTGGGCCACCTACGGTGCCATTATGACACGCGGCGGTGATACTTACACCTCGGGAGGCAGCTATCCCACGACCTATAGCTGGAATCAAGACATGTAAGTGGTTTGCAAGATACACTGAATAAGATCGCCACTCACAGTTATCAACAGGTCGCAGCTTGTGCTGGTCCCCATCTGCAAGGATTGGGATGATGATATGAACCAAAAGTTGCGCGAGATCGGAAATGATATCGCATCTGCTTTCACGAAAGGGTGGGCGCCTTACCTGAAGGAACTCGAACGGGTCATCAGAGAGAGCTTCCCTGTCCTGGAGTTGAGTTTTAACCACTTTACGTTGGTGATGTCAAACATTGAGCACATGTGCTTAACCAATATTCGCAAAATCATTGAAGATCTGTCCCGAGAAGCATCCCATGTCACAATGGATGCTGAAGCTTTCGTTAAGGGGGAGATGAGTCCAACTTTTGACTCTGCTCTACAGATAAGTAAGTGCCACCATTCGCAATTGATGATGCATTCACGGAAAATGGCTAACTGGGATAAACAGTTGGGCGCGGCTCGTATGAGAAACGACGGAGCCATAACGTGTCGAGTGTTGCGGAAAACAGCCACACCATGTTTTATCATATGGTAGAGTGTCTCACCGCCAAATTGAAGGGAAGAATGCTCGAGGCTCAAGGGCAACTCGGCCAAGTTCCCCGCGAAGGAATCGCCACGTTGAAACAGCAACTGGATATCCTCATTGAAAATCTGGTCGGTAACAGTCCAACCGACAGTGGTCTGAAAGAGAAGAAACTTGAGCTTCAGGCAAAGATCCGCGCCCACCTCAGTGTGTGGGAGCAGCACTGGCTGCAACAAGGAGTCGCAGATGAGAACTCCAACCTGGAGCCCTCCAACTCCCAAGGTACTGGTAGAGTGTTTACCGACTGGGAAAAGGTTGGAGACGACGACGACGAGAACGATGATTTGGAGGACCTCGAGTTGCTCTTCCAGGACGATGCAATGGAGTAACTCCATCATGGCACACGTGGGAAGAACTTTTTGGAGTTTCTGGCTTGGAGTTGAAATTGGATGGAGCTGGAGACTGCTTACATGGAGCATATAAACAAATGGCGCATAGAGCATTTGCTTCGAGATTTGCATGGCGAAAACGGCGCAGAGAGATGAGACATGAGATTCATGATACCCAACAATTCCCCAATTAGCACAGATCAGATTGGCAGATGCCCAAATTGAAACTTACACAGCATTTCTCTATCGCTCTTGGCCTTGCCGTTAGAAGATTTTACATAAACTTGATGGTGACGTGTTGCCTAACTGTGTGAAACTTGGGTGTGTATGGTGATAAGAACTGACAAAACCTGTGGAGTTCTGATAGCTGTAAGGAAAGGGGCATAGTCAATGAGTGACCAAACTCTGCATTTATTTTCTAAATGAACCATTTAACTTATAGTTGTTCTTTACTAAAATAAAGACTGGAGTAATAATTATATCCTTCAGGCTTGGGGCTGGTCACTGAACAGCCGAATCTAACTGACACGCTTTTTTTGTCTTTTCCTGAACTACCTCTACTGTTGTATCTTTTTATGGGTGTTTAATGCTACTTGAAGCGATAAATATCATTTCATAGTTCTATCTTGTTTTGATCCAGCCTGAAGAGGCTAGCTCATCTAGCTACGCTTTCTGCCATTATCCGCACCAAGGGTTCGTTGGAGAGCATCGTGTGAGTCTATAGAATAGAAAATGGCAAAAAAGAACAGCTGACAGGCACTGGAGCGATGCTCCCACCAGGGCTTGAACCTGAGACCTTCGCATTACCGGATACTCGGTTTGAAGTATTAGTACGACGCTCTAACCAACTGAGCTATGGAAGCCGATCAACTGTTGGATGTTTCTTGGTGTTTTGACATGGGGATAGCAACAATAACATTCTTTCTGAATCTGGAGAATTTAATACTTAGGAAATAACTACTCTATGCCATTGAGAAAACAAATAAAGAAACAAAATAGTCCAGGGGCGTATTACTGAACCCAACCCTCACTTTTCATAGCATCCCTAGTCCACTGATCCAGCTTCTTCGCCAAATCTTCATCCTTCGACGCATTACTCTGCCACCAAAGCTCGCCAATCCGATGGTAAATCTCAAGATATTGTCCACTTTGTTCTGCCTTCATGTCTGGACTTGCTACACAGAATATGCTGTTCCATGAGCCCTTATCAGCAGTCCACAGTAATCTCAAACAGCGTGCAACTGAGATCATTCTTTGACCACCTGTCTCGGCTGAGTCAACCGCCGTAGAGAGGTTTGTCTCAACAAGGCCTGGGTGCACTGAAGTAACCCAGATTTCTCCTTCTTTGTTCTGCGAGCCGGGGCCGTACTTGTTGTGCAGAGTTCGGGCGTGTAAAATGTTGGCGAGCTTGCTTTGGCCGTAGCGTATCCATACAGTGGCGTCTTCTAGAGCTAAGTCGTCGAAGTTGATGCCATCCTTCGGTGCCATCATATGCCCGGACGAAGAAAGGTTGACGATGCGCACACTGCCAGCAGGTAATCCCTTGGCAGTCTGACGCATCAAAGGAATCAGATGTTCTGTGAAAACCCAGTGTGAGAGGTAGTTGGTCTGCCATTGAGCTTCATGTCCGTCTTTGGTCATCTCAAAGGGCGTTGCCATGATACCCGCGTTGTTGACTAGACCATGCAATGATGTCTCGAGCGAGAGGAACTTGTTGGCTGCTGCAACTACACTTTCAAGGTCCATGAGATCTATCTGTAGCAGGTCGACCTTTGCTGAAGGGTGATCTTTCTGAATCTCAGCAATGGCTTTGTTGCCCTTTTCTTGAGATCGGGAACACATGTAGACGTGTGCGCCATGTCTTGCGAGATGGGAGACTGTGTAGTAGCCCCTGTTTGAAGAGTCAGGAACAGAAACTTTATACTGAGACGAGTCAGACGATACTTACATGCCACCATTTCCACCTGTGACAATGAATACCTTGCCACTCAGGTCAGAGAGATTGTCGGGATGAAAGGCCATTTTGTGGTGTTGCTGAGGATAACTGGGGTTGAGGTATGGGAGCTGAAAGTGAGATATAGAGGATGAGGTTTAATGCATTGGAATGTTCTGATTGTAATGAAACTCGAGATCAGAGTGCAAGAAACCATTATTTATATACATCCTGTCTCCTAAGTCCATAGCTAAAGTCCACAACTCCATCAACTATCAAGAGCTGTGAGCAGCCTGCATAAGACCCTGGTCAATTAAAGCGAACCCTTGCAGGTGAGCTAGTGAGTGAGCAGGCTGCATGACGCTAGGCCTTTAGCCACGATCATACCCAATCATCTTATGTCGTTTATTTGCTACCCTTGTTGGTCTACCCCTCAGCCTTCGACATGTCTATGTCAGATTCGTGATGTGAGCAACCTGCATTTACCATCAACATTCGAAATGACTACGCAGCAGACTTTACAAATGGGGTCATGCATTCAGCTCACTTCCATGCCGCAATTGGCTGAGGTATGTAACCAAGACGGCATGATATGACTTACTCACCGGATATAGGCGTTAAGCATAGAGGACGACTGGACTGGGACGAAAGATGCGGCGGCAAGAAGGCGCGCACAGACAAGACTCAACATGAGGGCATATAGTATGTCAATGTACCAGATCATTCATATGTCAAAACTAACGGTTGAGTAGGGAAACGCAAAGCACAGGAAAAGAAAGCTAAGGCCTCAAATGCCGAAGCTGAAACTCTCATCAAATCAGAACCAGTCGTTGAATGCTGGGATATCAAACAAGAATCAATGTCCATCATCCCAGCATCCCACGCCAAGCAGCTATACAGCAAAAAAGGACCCTTGTTACCATACAAGACCAGCAAGAATCAGTTTAACGTTGTCTTCCCCCTGTGTGCGGACCATCTGATCACACTCCTCCAGCTCAATGCCCTCCGTGCTCTTGCCGTCAACCGCACTCTAATCTCCGGTATACTTACCACGCCCCTCCAGTGTGACGAGGAGATTACTCATATTGTTCCTTACCCTAAACACCCAGATCTCGTCCCCTCATCGCTTCTGCCTACCATCCTCCAGCAAACAGTCCCCCATGGGGACTGGGTTGATATATTTCCCTGTCCAGAGGCCCGTGATAGTCTGATTTTAGCAACTGGTACCTTCGATGAGGATGAGCTATGGGCGGATTGCATTGGAGGGTTGTATGAGGGCTTTCCTGATGATGAGATGGAACGCCGTGGTGTTATTGCGTGGTCACCGCCGTGGGATATCTCAGGGTGGGAAATGTCAGAAGGGTTTGTTAGGAAATGGGGTTGGTTGTTCAAAGGCTTGTCTGGGCCGTTGGAGGCGACGAACCGGTGGAGGATCGAGAGAGGTGAGGAGCCTTTTAATCACGATGATTATCCTCCATGTCCAGTCGTGCCAGCATCTTTAGTTCAGGAAGTATAGAATTTTAGTTACATACTTTCGTCTTAAGCACAGGACATTCTGCCATAGTACTTTAATCCCTTAGAAAACAACCGTCAAGTTCAAGCCTGATTTTCCATCCAGAATATTTCCTCCCACGTCAGAGCAAATCTATGAGAGACTTGGAGACCTGCGGCCCAACTCCCCCGAATACCAAACCTGACATCTTCTTTCGCTTTTTAAGTGCCTTGCCTGAATCTCGTGCAGTCTTCGCCCTGTCCATTCGTCGATTGCATGTACCGCAGTGACTCTTGGCGGCTTCCAATCAGGGTCTACTTTATCACTTGACACCTGGCTTTCCGAAACTCCAAGGCCGCTCGTCGGGTATCGAACATGTCCAAGTCTGCGAGACTACATACTGGTGTAAAGGTTCGTAGTACAGAGTAGGGATCGAGTCAATACACTTCAAGGGATCCTGTGTACCCCATCGGCGCCGTTTTGTCGGACAGTGAATTGCATTATTAGTGCTCTTTTGTCAAAATCCTCCCAAGTCCATTCGGGCAAGAAAAACTCTTCCAAGTTCTCATAATCTTCGATAGGCTCGCATTTTAATACGTTATAGAGAGATGCGAGCCGGTTCACTCTATAGAGATGCCTGGGCGAGTAATCAAACACAAATTTCTGCACCCTCTTCACATCGCCCGGTTCCAGCTGCACCAGCCCATATCCCCATGGGTTCCGAAAGCTTTCATCGAGCTCCTGATTGAGACACAGTAATAGCACATCTCGATCGTAGTTGAACCAGGTACTGGGCTCATACGACCGTGATCCAAAAGTTAGCTGATAGCCTTGGCTCATGAGCGCAGCTCGGGATTCGTAGCAGGTGTGAAGTAGAGGAGGGATCGTGGTATTGCTGGAGAAATAGCAACCCTTTATACTCTCTACCCTTTTCTGTCGTAGTCCAAGGAAACAGCTTACCCACTCGCATGCCGTTTGGGGTTCTTGCAAGGTATATACTAGTTTTATCTTGAGAAGAACGACACGACGTGGAGTAGCGAAGAGAAAGATCAACGCTCGGATCTCAGGAGGGAAATCTTTAAAACGGTGGAAGGTCTTCATGTCGGCGGTGATCCTGGAAGTCGTAGAAATTTTGGTTGAGAGGAGGTTGCAATACAGTACGAAAAGAGCAGAGCATCTTATATATCCCAAAGATATGGGCTCTGCGGCGAAAGATAGTTTTCTTTGTTTTTTTTTCCCTCATGCTATCCTTATCAGATCTGATCTCGATAAAGCTAACACAAGTAAAACGAAGCTATATCTTTAATATACTTCAGACATCAGGCACGATATCGCGTCAAATTATCCACTCAATTGTCACACGATAAACTTACACAATGGTTCGGCAACCAACTCTTTGCTACTTAGGGTATGAAAAGTCGTCTGCTAATCTTTTATCGTTAGAAGCAGACGGCCAACCTTTCCCTCCCTCATCTCAACCTCCAAACCACAAGGTCGTGGCGAAGACTGACCATTTATGATCAAAGCGGGACAAGAGCCATTCTTCGAGTTTTCCGATAAGATACTACTATAACAGTTGCTGAGATACTGTTACTTGCAAGTGAGTCTTGCGGTTGGAAGACCGTCTTCCCACCCAATCTTAGACGTCCAAGTACTTGGGGCTTCATATGAAGCTCACAACACTACCAGGTAGAGAACATGACACCGGTTATAAATCGGAAAGAACTCTGTTTTATAATTTGTAAGTTCCCATAATCATTTAGCTTTTAGGAAAATAATGTTATGCAACACGCAGTGGAAAGAACATGTTGCAAGTATTGAGTATGGAATCTTCTACGATGTCCCATGTAGATCACTGATGGATATGTACCAATATGGGAACTTGACTAAAGAAAGCTTCGCCTTGTCTTTGAGAGCGCTAGCGTAGGTATCACCACCGGGATACCTCTTTCTCAAGCCACGCCCTTTGAGAGAGAGTAGTTGCCTTGTGAAAATTTCGCTGTCTACCTCTATAACCATGGCATACAGAGAGATAACCTCTTCCCAGTTTTCTTTTTTCGGCGATCACGGAAGCCCATATTCGTCGCTTCTCGCGGAACCTCTCCAAGGACTCCAGTCGTTCACGCTCAATCAACTGATATTCAAGGAGCGTCAGAAGGTGCACTGACTTGACCTTTGGTATCTTCCACTCCGAGACCGAATCATCAGCTGATATAGCCTGATCTCGCATCTCAGTAAGACGATTCTCCAAGGCTCTTTGGACGTTTTCTAGGCTGCTGAGCCCTTCTTGCTTGAGTTCGTCGGGTAGATCTGGGAATGTTCCTGGCCATCCAGCTATTCTCAACTCTGGGGGACAATGGGCGGAGGGGAAGAGAGGAGCCGGCCAGTTTGGAGCCGGCAGGGGCGGACACGAAGGCGGAGGAAAGGCTTGTAGCAAGACATCAATTTCGCGGAGTTCTGCACAGGTAGAAAGATTACGCGTATCGTATTTGTTTTGGTCCGGGAGATACTCCTTGAGATACCGATGATCTGCATCACACATCCGCCCAAGAGATTTCCCAGTCCATTCGACGAGGAACATCTCGTCAAGACTTCCAAATAGCCGTGCCACTTCATTGAGGCCTTCGAAACAATTGAATCGCATGTCCTGAAAAGCAGGCGCGGGGTACCAGTGTTCGCCGGTCTGCGCCAAGGCAATTCTGCGTACTCGTTCCATATCTCGTGGGTGAAACTGGCTGAAATCCCATTCACATCCTGTGAGTATTTTGTGAGAGTCTGCGGGTAGATTGGAAGAGATATCACGTTCTCTTTTGAAATATAAGGTGTCTCGTTCAAAATTGAACCACGTCCGCGGCCCAGTTGATCGTGTCCGGAACGCAAGCTCGTAGCCTCTGCGTGTTAAGCAGTCGCGAGACTCATGGCATGTATGTAGCAATGCCGGTATCGGGGCTTGGCTGTATAAGTATCCATCTCTGGCGAGATGCCATGCTATGCCCAGATATCGCTCCAACCATCTCGGGCAAGGCATAGGCAGCTCAGATTTGTGGTCGGCCACTGGGATACGACCACGCCAGTTGCAGGCAAAATGACTGAGAGATTGGTCGAGATTCAACTGCTGTGAAGACTTATAGTGCCTCACAACGAAGTTACTGTGGTATTCCTCGTGCTCTTTGATGTGAACGACACGAGCTGGTGTGGCTAGGAGATAGATCTCTTGGCGAAGCTCCGGTGGGAGCTTCATAAACTGGTGAAAGGACTCTGGAGCCATGGTTGGTCACTAGAAGGCGCAGTTTGATGACACATATAAATTTGCAGCCAGGCCTTTTTGTAAGGGCGCGTTGCGCGAATAATGTTCGACATTTAGCTTCATTGGGATCCTTAAAGGTTTCGACCATGGAGCTTGATTGGCAAAGAGGACCATTTTGACTTTGGATATCGAAGATACTCGAAGACGAAGGCAAGAGGTGACGAGAGGGGGATGTGGCTCTTCCAGACCCACGAAGAAGGTTCACACATAAGGCTGGTGTACATGTCGGAGGTGTTCTACCCAGGTACCTCTGTACGTGGAAATGCCTTCGCGAAAAATTTATGGCCTATTATATGTTCAAGAATACCTAAAGCTATGTCTGAGTTCGGGTAAGATGTAGGTAAGGTAGGTTTATGAATCTTTAGAACCTACAAGCTTGACGGCGTCTAAAGAGATAAGTACGAATACACTTGAGACCATGCCATGGATGAATGGTACTGGCTCACACCACACAAAATACATTTGAGACGCGAATGATACAAATGGATAAATGATCCGTGATGGAACATTTCGCATCTTTAACCGATAAGGGACAAGGGAGGTGATAACCCACAGTCGACGTTTCACTCAATTCTCCGTACATTACAGATCTGAGGATGTATTATAAGACGGGGATCTCGATAAACATGGGACCTGCAGAAGAATGTAGTATGATTCCGTTGCTATGGATGTGGGTTCTCTCGTAATCCACCTGAGTGACCGCACCTAATGTTAATATTGAGCACAAGACCAGCCTAGAATTCATAACCAACCGTATTCGTTATTGAGCGCATTAATGAGATTAATGAGGCGTATTTATTGGCTCATCCACGTCATTTAGAAGTCATTATCAATAATAAAAATTTGTTTACTTGTTACAGAAAAAGTAAAAATGAGGCTTGAGAACAAAGAAGAAGAGCTTCAGGGGCATTCCCAACATGGACTAGCCAACCGCTGAAAGGATCCGCTCGTGCCTTGATGGGGTCTGTGAAAGACGGGATGCTGGAAGGATGGAAGCTTTAACCACGAACCTAAGCACGGGACAAGCTATGATCGACAATCCTGAATATCAAGAGAACTGAACGAAAACATGACGAAACAAACTGTCGTACAGCTGCAGCTCTCAGATATCTCTCTTTTGTTTTGTATCACAGCCAGATGAAGCCCAGCTAGACGCGTGTCTGATGCGGACCGGCCCTACTGCCCCCGTAAGCCACTAAACATCATCAACAGCTATCCAAGGCTAGCGCAATCTAGCGCGTTCGCAAGCCTGTCCCCACTGGAACCCAACCAGGAACATGGGCCTGGAAAGAATCTCCGGGGTGTCAGTGGACGGGATCTTCTCCAAAGGCACGGCACTCGCTTCAGCCCCTGCAGATATCATTTCTTCTTTACATTAGCTATGAGGTTAAGCGAACCGGTTGTCACCTTAAGACTTTGTTCCAGTTCCAAACTTGAATCTTTAATATTTTCTGCTCTGTTGTGTTACTCTGCAACTGACTCGTTTTGTATATATATATAATTATCTGTTCGCCCGCCTCATCGTAACTAGTTCCCGTCCCGCAAGCCATCCGCTGTCCCGTTCGTCCACCCGCCAACGCTAGGACGCCCCAGTAAACAATCCCCTCCTTGGACCCCTTACAAAGCTCTGTCCTTTGTCTCGGCCGATCTTGCCAACCGCATTCCTCATAAAGACAGCAGGAGCTACTAGCTTTGCTGCGACACAGATACACTACGATAATCCTGCAAACCTCGTCATCATGGAAGACTCCTCCCAGAAGCGCCAGAGCGCGATTCCGCGACTCTCAAAGCTCCCTGTGCCGCGACCAACTTCAGGAATTCCAAAACCTGCATCAGCTCTGCCCAGACCAACATCAGTTATTCGTCCCTCGCCGTCAAGGGAGAGCTTAGGCGGCGGCGAGCTACGGAATCCTCGGCTTCGTCCATCAATGTCAAGAGATCAATTACGAACTGGTCAACCAGATCTTCAACAGCGAGCCCAAAGACTACGACCTGCAGTGTCCAGAGAACATCTCAATGCTGGAAATAGACGTACTTCGCTCATTACCAAACCTCCTACACATCTATCCCCCGCAAAGCCCATGGCCCAACGAGTCCCTTCGACGCCTCATCGATCAATAGAGCGACAAGCAGATATCATTGAGGAGCAATCGACAACACCCCCATACGATCCTCCAGGAGAAGCTATGGGGGTTCAATTCGATGGAAACATCTTCCCCCGTCAATTGACTCTTACAAGAAGACCTTCAGAGACCTTTGCAACTTCGCCGTTGTATCCTCCAACCAATAACATCTTTGACCCAGACCAAGATAGACCACCAACTTCCTCGACCGACGAAGATAAGCCCAACACACTCAGAGCTCGTTCTAGTAACCCAAGGCCTTCTTTGAGTGAGAGAACCATGGAGACACTTGCTTCTATTCCATCTTCTCCTGCCCTGAGGAAGTCATCAAATTTCTTTGACCAAGGACGATCGAGATCACGACCGCGATCGAGGGCAGATAGCGGTAGTTCAAGGCCAGGCTCTTCTAGCTATGCTTCAGATGCATCAGTGAGGATTACGTCCAGGCCAGACAGCCGACCGGGTTCGAGTTCAAGCCAGACCGATCTTGGCTACAACTTGAGAGCTTCAACAACTTACAAGAAGCCCTTGACTCCCATTGATGGAACTCCTCCGAATCCGAACAGGTCGTCTGTTATTGTGAACAAGACGCCCAGTCGAGTTTTGGGCAAGCCGGCACCCTTTGACACGCGAAGCCCCAGCCCTGGTAAAAGCCCTGGTAAGATTGCCATGTCTCCCCCCAAGGCGGGCTCTCAGTCCATGGCTTTGCGACCCGCAAAGTCGAGGGCTCCCGCGCAGGGCTTGTTCAAGAAGCCCTCGGTTCCTGCCTTGGGCAAGGTTTCACTGAATGGATCCAACCGTCGTGTATCAGTTGCTTCTGCTTCAACTGCTTCTTGGGATGGCACGATTCCCTCAGGCGGGTCCTCTCACAATACCTCGTTGACAGCTGAGTCGGCCGAGCCTGGAACACCACCCTCAGCTCGCAAGTCTTCAGCCGCTCTACGCGAGCAGATCGCCAAGGCCAAGGCAGCTAAGCGAGCGCAGATGAAGCAAGCAGCGGAGACAGCGCACGAAGAAGGCGAGGAGGCACCAATTGTTCCTGTGGACACTGGTTTCGACTTTGGCGTCAGCCATAACGATCCATTCAACTTGCGTAAGGGCGAAGATCCCAAGAAGAAGGTTCTTCAGAACCGGGTCAATACTGCAAGGACATCTGGACGGCTGAACATTGCTGCTCTGCACCTAAAGGAAATCCCGGTTGAGGTTCTCAAGATGTACGATCTGGAAAGCATTGGCACTTACGACGGAAGCTGGGCAGAGAGTGTCGACTTAACGCGCTTTGTTGCTGCAGATAACGAGTTGGAAGAGCTAGACGACTTCATCTTCCCTGACACCAACCCAGCATCATTCGATGATGAACAGGCGAGTCAGGGGAACATCTTTGCTGGCCTGGAGACCTTGGATATGCATGGCAATCTTCTCGTCAACGTCCCCTTAGGACTGCGTCGGTTGACTTGCCTGACCTCGTTGAATCTGGTATGTAACCCACTACACCCTTTATCCGCTTGGCTAACTTCCCTTAGTCGTCAAATCGCCTTACCAACAACAGCCTGGACACAATCTCACAAGTCACCTCTCTCCGGGACTTAAAGCTTGCAAACAACCTGTTCTATGGCCCACTTAATCCTGTCCTGTCAGGTCTGAGTGAGCTGGAGATTCTTGACGTGCATGGTAACAATATCTCTGCACTGCCTCCCAAGATTGAGAACATGTCGCGTCTTCGCATTCTTAACTTGAGCGAAAACAGTTTCGAGTCTCTGCCTTTTGACAGCATTGCTACCCTTCCTATCACTGAGCTAAACATCAGGAAGAACAAGCTCAAGGGTACTCTGATTGAGGAGCCCATTGGCAGTCTACCCCAACTTCACACATTGGATGCTTCAGCAAACCAGCTGCAAAGACTGGTGCCGCTGGGTGCTTCAATTGACTTGCCGGTGCTGCATTCTCTTTCCCTGTCGATGAACCGATTGCAGGGACTGCCAGACATGACAACTTGGACAAGCCTTTTGACACTATCGGTGGAAGAGAACAACATCTCTGGAATTCCTAACAGTTTCATGGGTCTCGAGAAGCTTCGTCATGCTGATTTCTCTAGCAACGACATCAGAGTGATCCCTCCCGAGGTCTCGAGAATGGACAACTTGACCATGATCCGACTCAGCGGAAACCCCCTGCGCGATAAGAAATTCATTTCTATCACCACCGAAGATCTGAAGAAGGTTCTTGCTGACCGCCTGGAACCTCCGCCTCCCTACCAAGAGCCGGCCGCCCAAGTTGGAATCTTGGATATCTTGGCTGACGCGAAGAACCCTGACGCCAACGCGAACCCTGAACGATTTGATGATGATGAAAGTCACAGGTCAGATGATGATTTTGCTACACCTCCTCAAAGCCCTTCTCGTTCCCGATCTCACACTGTATCAAGTCACCGCTCTCGATCGCACACCCTGTCGAACCAGTCTTGGCCCGTCAAGCCCGGTGGTATCTTGGATCGATCCCAGACCCAATCTTCATCCCTCCACCCCGTCGTTTGCTCCAAGGTCGCTTCCGAACACCGTGTACGACAAATCTTCCTCCAGAACAACCTTTTTGCTACCCTGCCCAACTCGCTCAGCTTTTTTGCCGAAACTTTGACTGCGCTGGCTGTGTCTCACAACCAGTTGGTTGGTGAGGCGTACTTGACTGAGGAGTTGGACCTACCGGCTCTGAGGGAACTTAACTTGGCTTCAAACCACATCACCGGTCTGGGAGCACTCACTCAGTTCCTGCACGCACCGAGCCTCGAGAAGATCGACGTGTCGATGAACCGCCTCAACGCCCTTCCAACAACTCTCAAGGAAACCTTCCCTGTTTTGAACGTCTTGCTAGCGGGTAACAACCACATAGCAGACCTCGAACCAGACATGATCAAGGGTCTCAAGATTGTCGACGTGAGCAACAACGACATATCTCACCTGAACCCTCGTATTGGTCTTCTTGGCGGTCCCGGTGGACTCGAGCGTTTTGAGGTGTCAGGTAACCGATTCAGGGTTCCTCGTTGGAATGTGATTGAGCGCGGTACAGATGCCACGCTGAGGTGGCTTAGGGGTCGTGTACCCGTTGCTGATATGGCTTCATGGCATGGAGACGATGATGAGCCTGAGGTGGATTAAGTATGAGGATTATGGTAGACTTGGTGTTATGCACTTGTCATGGGTTTTTCTCTTCTTCGTATATACTTTATCATACTTTAGTTGTATTATTGGGAACCTTATATACCATCTTGCTTTCTTGCTGATATATTATGCTTGATCCAAGCTGTGGTCGATGCCTTGAACTGAGGAGGATTGGGTGATACGCCCATACATCTATTGCGTCTGAACAGTACCTTTACTTCAGTGATTGTATATACCACGAGATTGCCTAAGTTGACTTAAGCTTAGATGAGTCATGTCTAAAGTTCTAGTTTCCCATCGTAAGTTTTGGCAAGACTCGTCTCAAGTTATGTCATTGGGTTTGCTGAAGATATGAGAACACATGCGAGTTGTGTATTGTCTTACTTTCTTGTTTATACGCTTTTGTATTGACCAAAGTGATATGATCCTGAGCTGAGTCGAGACCTAGGATGCTGCCTCTAACAATAGCTGCTCTAGGGTATTATACCGGATGAAATGTTAGACAGACTGACGCTTTAGAGGAAATAGAATCAAGAAATTACCACGCGGTAATCGGTGGAGGACAATATTTTATCCTAAAATCCAGCGAGGCAATGCACCCAAGTGTGAAAGACACCAATGGGGTGACCTGATAGACATTTTAACGAGTGAGTATGATGAGGTTTCTTACCATCCCACGGGAACTCTATTAACTTCCATAACTGTGGGTATCTGGTCTGATGACTCTCAAAGTTCGCATCCTTCATCCTAAGTTTCTGTTAGGATCGCCCCAAGTCGCTCACAGACACCCAGTATCAACAATTTTTTGTTTAAGCCATGGAAAATCACAAACTGTTTCCTCTCTATATCACGGATATTCCCCTGAATGGGTCAACCCGGAGGTCGCGGGGGCCATTTTCAAGATGTGGAAGGCACGTTCTTGTGCGAGGAAGGGGGGTCTGCACCGTGAAGTTTAGATATTCATGCAACTCTGGCAACACCAACGTCAAACTTTATCGTCAACAAGTATAAAAGAAAACTGAACTTCCACCTGAGAAGGGTGATCTTTATCACTACTCATTACCCTCGTGGATCATTCTTCAAGTATCTCTCAATCACGTCGACCCTCGCGCGCGAAAACTACAAGACATCACAACCACTCAGCGCAGGCGACTCTCCACGATACCTTCACATTACGAGAGACAGCACACTCACAAGTTACTACAGCCATGATGGCCATTATACTGGATCCTCCCTTCATAGAAGCCCTCTCGCTCATGCCCCGCGAAGAACACGACAACGTCCTCGAAGATAAAGACCTGAGCTACCATAAGACAATAAGAATCGTGGCAGCAATGTCGGCACTTGGCTGGCTCGTCTTCGGCCTGATAAGCGGCCTCTGTATCAACGGGAGTGGGAAATGTGGACGATGGATTCCTAAGTGGTATCTTGACTCCAACGGCAACAAGAAGGCAAAATTCGCTGTTGCAGGATGGTGGACTTGTGTGATTCTGTTTTGGCCGATTATCTGGACGGTTTATTTGATCACTGCCACGGGAAGAGCGATTCGGAATTTGTTTTTGAAGTGCATCAAGAGGAGGAAGGATGAGGTTGAGGTTGTCGTTGTCTGAGCAGAGCATATCACGAAATGAGGCGTTTGGCGTTGGTGTTACAGGATTGAGGGAAAGATTGGGATATTTTATTTGACAGTCATTTTGGCTACAGGGTGTGGTTTCTTCATTCGTTTCAATATCTCCACCAACGACAATTGTTTTTGTTTGTCTGTCTGTCGGTGACAGATAACGCTGTGGATCAATCACATCAATCACAATGACTTGTTTCACAGCCCATGCTCACCGCATTTACACCTTGAACCCTTCAAGTTTAGTGCTAAAAAACAAGCATCATCAGCACCCAACCCTGGACCCAGCCATTGGAAAGATCCGTCCCGAGTCCAACCCAGCACACGCGTGGCGGAAAAACCCTTATTCCTGACCTTTCGTCTTCATCCAAGCTAGCTAGCTTCTCGTTTCTTGGAAGCAACCCCAAACGACAGCGTCACAAGCCGAAGTTTTTATTGCTTGTGCCTCGCTTTTCTTACCTATATTGTGCTGCTAGTCCCTCATTTTCCTTTCATTCATTCAAACTTTGCGGTCGATTGTTTATTTGCTGTCGCAATCGCTGTTATTGTGGACCTTACTCGCGGCGCGTGTGCGTGCGTATGCTTGCGCTGCACGACCACGCATGAGCTTTGTTTTGTTTTGTTTTGAAAAGGCATTATATGCGCGCAGTATAAGCACATGTTCAGACTGGAAGGTATAAGCGATATATACACACTGCTGTCGAAGTCCCGTCTTCCTCAGCTCACGGATCGACTCAGCGATAGCTGTTGACGCGACTTGGATTCTGCACGATTCATTCGACAGTTACACCCGATTGCTTCATCATGGCTTCACCCACCGAGCTCCAGGCTCAGCCGCCTTCGACAGGCGATACTATTATTGTTAGACATCCTCGCGAGAGATTGGCCCAACCCGTCACACCTCAAGAAACAGGACCTCAAGATCCAGCCCAGGAGACACTACCCTCCACCGAAATTCCTAACTCACCCATCGATCCGAACGCATCATTTACAACACAAATCAACGACGACCGCCCCGCCGTAACTGTCATTCCCTCGTCACTTACACCGCCTCCCTCAACCCAGGTCAACAGCACCCAACCTGGCCCCTCCAAGCGAAAGTTCTCTGGCTCTCAGCAGTCAACACTCTTCTCCCCACCAGCGACGATTCTCAACAACGTACGCGACCGCCCTGCGACTTCAGAATTTCTCCCTCCCGCCCCGCACCAGGTCCTCGAGGCGTCCGCCGATGAGCTGCGCGTCATGCTCCAATCGGCTCTTGGAGAACAACAAAAGCTGAAGATGGAGGCAGCTCACCACAAACTACAATATCACTTATTATCTATCCAGGCCGACGACGATGCCAAGCGCGCTACTGTGGAACACGAGATGATGCGTCGCGAAGTAGACGCGCTACGCAATGCTGAGCACATACGACTGGCCAGGAAGGACCTGGATAAGCCGTCTGATGCAGCACTACAAGGAAAATACTTACAGATGAAGACGGAGCGTGATGCCACACTACAAGAGAATGCAGTTCTTCACCGCCGGCTCAAGACTGCTAAGAATGTCATCAAGCAAAGCGAGGATGAATGTATTGCTCTTATTGAGGAACGAGATATGTTATTAAGAAGAATTCGCGAGAACCGAGAGCATATGCAGATGCTCTGTAGTCCTGGGGGTATATTTCATGCGGTCTTGACACCCAGACAGAAAGCCGCTGTTGTCTCGAATTCCCAAGGACATCGGCACGCTCAACAGCAGCAGGCAGCTAGGGCGCAAGCACGCGATAGGGAAGGCGAGCATGGTCTTTCGGCTTTATTGCAGGCTATGAGCCAAGATAACAACAGCGCACCCTCGACCCCAATGCATTCTCACCGCCCTGCGCCACGCCACGTTGGAAAACACAACCGCAACTCGCAATCCATGTCGTCTCTGCCCACGACGCCTTTGAACCGGTCGGTGGGTACAAATGTTGGGCTTCTTCCATCGGTGGATCTGGTACCTCAATCGGAGCCTCATCGATACACCCAGAGACAGTTCATTCCTACGACTCCTGTGGCCAAGACTGACCGCCGCCGTAGGAGTCGAGAGAGCACTATTTCAGCAGACGATAATGAAGAGCTAGCCAGGCAAGCGCTCGAGTCGGTCGCTGCAGCTCAGTCATTTACATCACAAGCATCGCAGTCACGGAACCGAAGTAACCAGGACGGAGAAGTTTTTGATAGCCAGGCCAGCCAGGCTGCTGCAGAGCTGCTGCGGCGAGATCCGCGGCAGAGCTTTGAGGTAGCTGAGGCGCGAAACACTCCACCAGGACCAATGGAGAAATCAGTACGCATGCAGGAGAGAATACTACCTCATCGAAACGGAGACAGCGACAAGCGCAAGTTTAGCGGAAACTATCCGACGAGTGAGGAGACGCGACGAGATCAAGGGAGTCCAGCGAAGAAGTCTAGAGTGGTTGAGCCGAACACTGACGGCCATGAAAAGCTAGGGCTAGGAATACAGTATAGGCAGTAAAATGCCCACTTGTGTTAAGTTGTCAAGCAGATTGCAAATCGGAGTTTGGAGCGGTTTACCATACGATATTTCACGACGGCATACGGCACAAAGGGCGTTAGCGGATTATTTTACTAGGCGAGTTTGTATTCTTCATGTTGGACTGGTAGAGGTAGGATGCCATAACCAAGTTCCTGTATAAGTGGTATAAATGTAAGAGTTAAGATGTGAATGTCTCATGATGGGTTAAGTGAAATGAGTGCACCGCCATCTATTTAAGCCACTGTCGGGATCTTACCCGACATGTCCGACAGTTTCAAGCCACTCCCACCACAATAGCCGATGTCTGGAGCCGGGTCTGGAGGACCCACTTTCGGCTCATGTCCACGGGAGAGTTCCGGCTTTCGGCAGGGGTGGAGGGCAATGCCATTGGGATATTTACTTACCCGGTCTTCGTCAACATCTCTTACATCCCATCATGAACTCTTAACCTCTTCTTCTCTCTTTCATATCATCAATTGATACCCTCTACCCCAGATTATACCCCAGATTATACAACATGTCGGTCCGTCTACACAAAGGCCTTCAGGGCATTCTCGCCAAATCCCCTTCCGACACCGTCATCCTCTCCGCGGTTCGCACACCTGTTTGCCGCTCGTACCGTGGCAAGCTCAAGGACGCATATCCTGAGGAATTGCTAGCCTCTGTTCTTAAAGCTACTCTCAAGGCTCACCCCGAAGCCCCGGTTGATGATGTCGCTGTTGGTGTTGTGCTTTCTGAGCTTGGCGGCTCAAAGGCAGCTCGCATGGCTCTCAACCACGTCGGCTTTAAGAACACTACCAGCTTGTATACTGTGAACCGTGCGTGCTCCAGTTCGTTGCAGGCTATCGCTGCTGTGTCAGCGCAAATTCAGACGGGTATGATTGATACGGGTATTGCGGCGGGTATGGAGAGCATGACGAGGAATTACGGTTCAAAGGCTATTCCCGTGGATGTCTGGCCGGAACTCAAGGAGTCACCTAACCGTCATGCACAAGATTGCATTATGCCTATGGGTTTAACCTCCGAGAACGTTGCTTCGCGATACAACGTCTCCAGAGCCGATCAGGACGCTATGGCCGTTGAGTCCCACCGTCGAGCTGCCCGTGCCAGAAGCGAGGGTCGCTTTGCGGAGGAGATTGTCCCCGTTGAGACTCGCTTCCAGGAGGTTGATAAGCAGGGAAACAAGATTGGCGAGGAGCAGCGCATCACTGTTACTGCCGACGATGGTATTCGTGAGAACGTCACCATTGAGGCTCTGGCTAAGCTTAAGCCCGCCTTCAAGCCCGATGGTGCTTCAACGGCTGGTAATTCAAGCCAAGTATCCGACGGCGCAGCTGCAACACTCCTCATGCGGCGAAGCACCGCCACTGCTTTGGGTCTTCAAGACCGTATTATCGGAAAGTTTGTTTCCGCCGTTACAGTCGGCTGCGACCCCGACGAGATGGGCATCGGTCCCGCGCTGGCCATCCCCAAGCTCCTCAACCAAGTTGGCCTTACCAAAGAAGACGTTTCACGGTGGGAGATCAACGAGGCGTTTGCAAGCCAAGCGCTGCACTGTGTGCGAGAGTTAGGTCTTGAGGATGCGTGGGCGAAGGAGAAAGTTAACCCCGACGGAGGAGCTATTGCGCTGGGACATCCCCTTGGAGCTACTGGAGCGAGAATGACGAGTACACTTTTGCATGGACTTAAGAGGACTGGAGGTGAGGTTGGTGTTGTGAGTATGTGTGTTGGTACGGGTATGGGTATGGCTGGTATGTTTGTTCGGGAGTAAGGGATTTATATGGGAAAATAGGATTAGAGATAGATAGGGATAGCATGTTAAAAAGATTTTTTATTATTATTTATATCGTGCATGTTGCGTATGATAGATAGTATTGACCATCTTGATTATTCTTTCTTATTAGTTCTAATCATGTTCAATGATTGGACTTAATAGCAAACAAGTATAAATAGGAGTCTCCTTTTGCGTCGTCACCCCAAAGTCCAGAGCGCTCCATTAACGTTAGATAAATTGGCGAACTCGCCAGTCTCCTCCCACTTACCGCTGTATGAGCCTAGTTTCCGAACTATTGCGTTTGTCATTTGGATTAAAACAATAGTCTCCGTATTAGTCCTTAGCCCAGTGGATAAAAACTTTCGATGGTTTCTCACGTGGACTGACTCGTTTTTACAGCCATCCAGCACACAGATTACAAACGATTGACAGCTGCACTCATCTAATTTCATGAATTGAGAAACATAAACGAATCATTTCACGGATGCCCCTTGGTTGTTGGTTGTTGGTGGTGGGGTACAGGGTATGTGGCTTGCCAAGGCTGGCTGAATGGCTGAATGTGCATGATCAGGGAGGGACAAAGAATGTTCGTATGATTATATGTAATGTCTTCTAAAATATTTTCATCCCTTGCCTCCTTTTGGTCGCTTTCCATTATGCCCTTGGCCACCGAAGCAGTAGTTCGTGAATCGATCAATCATACCGTAAACGCCAGTAATAATACAAATCATGTCTAGGCGACTTCAATGTCGATAACATTAGACTTGAAAGGCCCTGTTAGAGTCTCGTTCTTAGGTGTTCCCTCCTCAAAATGCGTGTAGTCAACGTTCTTCTTCTCCTTTGTCCACACGGCATTCCACGTCCCCTTGAGTTGAACTGTTGCGCCTTCAAACACCCTGTCCATAGGAACGACAGGTTCCTGGAGGGTACAATCCCAAATGGCCTGCTTGCCAGGCTGGATCTCAATTAAAGCGTCATCAGCGGGAGGCCACAACCTCGAAGCTTCAATTTTCATGATCTCAAGAGGTGTGCTCTCGCCCTTTGGTGTGATGGAGAGAATGCCAAGCGAAATGCCCAAAGGATCCAGGGGTGAGCCGTAGGTGAGAATGGTGACGGGCCCATCGTTGTTGTTCGTGACAGTAGCACGCAGTAGAACAGGGTCCTTTTCCACTTGCTCGATGGACACGTCGAGATTTTTCAGGGCAATAGGCATTCTGAAAGATATTGCGGCTTCAGTGACGGATGTGGGTGTGAAGAAGGCGATGAAGCTGAGAGCGATGGTTAAGCCGATGAGAAGGCGTACAGCTGAGGACGCGAAGATGGCCATGGCATGAGTTTATAGAAGAGAGATGAAATGAGTGAGTGAACGTATAGGAGCTGAGTTGACGTCAAAGGAACAAGGGATTGTTTCAGTCCCCGTCTCAAGTATATAATCGCATAAAGAGAGTAAAGTGAGCGAGAGAATGAACGTGTAGTGAAGACCCGGAATTAAGTATTAAAAGTTCAACGTACGTCCCATAAGTTAAGGTGGCGGCCCTAGCCGTATGTAAGGGGATGTCGAGTCTGTAAATGTGTTAGCCTTTCGTTAGATCAGGTACGCGAGAAGCTCTAACGAATAATCCAGGGGTTGAATATCTCACGTGCATTCCATTCTTTGTGCTGTGCCGCAATTCTCCCTTGCATAGGTGGCCCAAAGTCGACAACTGTTATTATAAAATACCTTATTCCCAACAAATCTGGACTATCGAATTCTTCAAGATGCATAACCCTCATGCTATTCTCCGAAATCCCAGGGAACATAAGCTTGTTATTTAAATGCAATATGCTTATTGTTTGTTAAGTGGAGTGCATTGATGAGTCCTGAATCCTCCCTTCAGCTCCAGGTTTAGGGTCGCAGGATCCGTAAGCTGAATTCTGGGACGTCAAATCAATAGCAAGAACAGGTCGCGTGGCCCAATGGCAAGGCGTCTGACTACGAATCAGAAGATTCTGGGTTCGATCCCCAGCGTGATCATTCTTTTTGACAATTCCATGTATTTCAGGCAGTCGGTTATCTTTTTGTTGACCAGATCGCCTCAATTGATCATCAGATGTCTCGGGTAGCCATCTTCATGCATGTCGATATACCCGATAACCGACTTGGCTTTCTCTCCCTTGGAATGTGATTCAGCCCTCGTCACTCTATCACAGTCAATGCCTTCCCTTCCATCCACCTAAAACCCATTACAGCTGGATCATTGACTATTAAGTAGGTCTCGTTCAATCGGTATAGCCAGTGCATTGCAATAGATGATAAGCTTTTAAAGAACCTCAACGACTGACCAAATGGTCCTGGTAGATATTGTCTACGGCATATTCGAGGTCGACCACAATGACTCAACCAGACATCCCAAGACTCAAAGTCTGAAAACATCTAATTGAGCCCTCTTGATTCAGAGAATAATCCCTATCATAAATCGTTGGAATAGCACAAAAGTTAGCAAGCCAACGCGTTAAGGCGACATCCTGCAAACGTTTTCCAACTAGAGTTTTCAAGGTTTGCCAACGTTCACAGCCAATATTCCTTCATACTCTGAGGTTTAAAAAAGTCTACCACCTCACTATTTTAAAGCTGCTGCGGTCAAGGACTGATGAATTGACGTGGCCCATGACTAATAAAACGTTTATATTGTGGCAGTTGGACAGGAGGCATTGGAAAGTCAAGGATAACTCCATCCGTGCATTTAAGTCCTCGGAGAAGGGCGAGGCAACCAGATAATCTAGTGATAAATGTTGACCTTCTTCATGTCGCCTAGTTCTGTATAGATGAGACATCCTCATGGTGGTTTTCAGCCCATATGCTTACAAGAATCAATCCTAGTCAAGAGAGTAAGTAGCGCTGACAATCGTTCTGTGGCGAACCGTTGAGCAATATTGCAACACATGATTGAGTCGTCGTAGGTTACTAGTCTAACAAAACAATCGAGAATGGATGTTTATGTCCCAAAGTCTTTGGAAACTCAACGGCAAGCCACTGCCCAAGAAGATAGTTACAGTAAGAGTCCCAACAGTCTGGGCTGTGCAGTGTTTCGTTTCCAGGTGTGATATGCATCTCAGTAAACGACGAGTTTCCCAGACTGCAAATACTTCTTGTTTGTCATGCGCCAATGTTACTGCTTACGCAAACCATATATGCAATACCCTCAGAGAAACTCTTTTTGTATCGAGTCCACGAGTTATCACATGTCCTCATCTTTTGATAGCAAGTCTAAATCCTTCCATTAAGTCCCGTCAAACGCGGCAAACCATCAGCAAACAAAAAGCACATATTCAACAGACTATGTGATGCTTCCAGAACGTCTACCAATAAAATCTTTTGGCGGCCGCGCCCAAGTCAGGTTCTCAAACTGGTCCAAGCAAGCTTGTTTGACTTAGATTTAGCACCTACTCCAAAAGCCTAAGGCAATTGCTCCGTGCCGATCTTCGTACATTAATAATGGATCTATTGAGCACGGAGATGAATTCTTCACCCTTGTTGCATTTCTGAATGTTGCGGGAGATGAGAATGGAAATGATCGGAGGTTGGCGTATAAGCTTAAGTGGTAGTGTCTTGCTTAGGCGAAAGGTTGCACAGATAAACGAGTGAAAGTGCCAATTGCCAAGACATTGCATACTGGTATCTAAATGGATACAATAGAGATCACATAGAATACTATTCTCGGCGGCTATGTAATTGACCATAACACTCTGCGAAACTACCATTACGAAGTCAC
This sequence comes from Fusarium concolor, assembly GCA_013184415.1. Taxonomy (NCBI): domain Eukaryota; kingdom Fungi; phylum Ascomycota; class Sordariomycetes; order Hypocreales; family Nectriaceae; genus Fusarium; species Fusarium concolor. Next base: position 33,954 of record JABCJY010001528.1, read on the forward strand.
AATCACATGCCGTCAGCAATCTGACACGCCATGCAATTTTCTCCAATCCGTAAACAATCCTTCGAACCACTAACATCCAAGAAACAAGTAATAAAAACGCTCCTATACAAACAAGCAAACAATCTCCTTCCTGAACCGCTCAAAAGCCGGTTTTGGGTTGACAACCGACAAACGAGGAGTGACCATGTTTTAATACCTTACCCTCCAACCCTTCTAATCTCCGGCCAGCTGTCACATACTACTTAACCTTGAGTTTATGACGATCACTCGATTCGACTATCGCTAAATTGAAGTTGTTCCCTGTGGGGTCCTTGAATCCTAGCTGACGATGCTACGTGGTGTGTTTCGAGACCAGGCTGTTTGGCATAACGCCCGGACCCGACTTTGATCCTTTTATAATTTTGTTTTTCGCGATGGATCGTAGATTTTGTTACATCGTACAAAGTCAATAGTAAAGTTAATTGAACAAGACGTTGCAAAGAAGCAAAAACAGTGTAGTGATGGTACAGCATTGACCATCGTCAACCTCGAATTTTCGGATAATTAATTCGAGAATCGCCAAGAATCGCGGAAATAGCTGTGTTGAGTATATTGATGTGCCCGAAACAATCCCTGATCACGGTCCACACCACGACGGATTACCATCGTCGCATGTCCCCTGCTCTCATGTTCAGACGAGTCCTGGTGGTTTCAACTCACAGTCGTATAAGTATTCACTACATCGCCAGCGATTCAGCATGTCTCATCATCTTCACTTCACAATCGTCGTTCCTTGCCTTTCATTCATTCATTCATTCATTTCTTTCTATTCACTCCTTACCAAAACCACTTTTTATAACACACATTCGTTCGATCTGGTCTATCGTTCAAAATGAAGCTGCTTGCTGGTCTTGCTCTCGCCTCCATGGCTGTTGCTGCGCCCCTGGCGGATAAGCGCGCTCCTACTCCCTTGAACGTTGAGTTGAAGATGGAGGGTAACTCCAAGGTCAAGGCTGTTATCACCAACAACGGGAAGAGCAACTTGAAGCTTCTCAAGGTTGGAACATTCCTTGATACTGCTCCTGTTGAGAGGGCTCAGGTCTTTTCTGCTGGTAAGAAATCCATGGGATGAGAAGAGGTTGAGATCAGGCGATGTCCTCCGGTCTGAATGCGAATCCTCCTTCGTGTTGTTGAGAGACGAGCTTGAGCATGAGACTTGGATACCTCAGCAGCATGGCAGCGGGACGTTCTCTGACAATGCCTCGACTGTCCCCTCACCTCGACCGTCATTCCTGAAGAGCTGCACATATACTAACCTCGCCCAGAGAAGAAGACCGTCCCCTTTGACGGTGTTCGTATCGCCCTCGACACCACCCGGCTCGATGACACCGCTTTCCAGAGCATCCCCTCTGGCAAGACCCACGAAGTTGAATTCGACATCGCTGAGTTCCACGATCTTTCCGCCGGCGGCAAGTTCAGCATTCTCTCATCCGGTGCCCTGTCCTTTGCCGAGGAGAACTCAACCGAGTTGATCGGCTCTGTGCCCTTCTACTCCAACCGCCTCGAGGCTGAGGTCGATGGTCCCAAGGCTTTCTCTGTCAAAACCGCTTTCCACAACAAGCGAGCCCAGGTTCAGAGCGACTGCTCTGGCAACAAGCTCCAGGTTACCCAGCAAGCTCTGTCCAACTGCGCCCGACAGGCTTCTGCCGCTCAGGAGGCTGCCTCCAACGGCCCCGCTGATAAGATGGAGGAGTACTTCAAGGCTTCCGATGCCCAGACTCGATCAACTGTCTCCGACGTCTTCTCCAGGATTGCGGCTGAGTGTGGATCAACCGACCAGGGAACTCGATACTACTGCACCGACGTCTATGGCGCTTGCAAGAATGGTGTTCTCGCGTACACTGTTCCCACTGGAAACTACATGGCGTACTGCGACCTGTACTTTGAGCGTCTCCCTGCCACCACTCAACAATGCCATGCTCAGGACCAGGGTAACACCAACTTGCACGAGATGACCCATCTCACCCAGATCAAGGGTACCTCTGACTTTGGTGGTTACGGATACAACTTCATCCAGAGCCTATCTGCCCAGCAGAACATCAACCACGCTGACACCTACGCTTTGTTTGCCAACGCTATTTCTTTGGGATGTTAGATGGATGAAGTCGCGGCACAGTAGGTGCAAGTGGAGGATTTGCCTGGAGTTTTATGTAAATTATTGGATTATGTAGGGCACACAATCAAGGACGGCGTTTTGAAGGGAACTGATGAACAATCAATCCACTGATTACGTGAATTGAAGATAGATCCAAATACATGTCTGAAAGGCGGTAAATGAAACTGGTCAACACAAACCAAACGCCATAGCATATATCAATAAGTTGCTAAGACGACGCGAAACATGTATCATACGCCAATTCATCAATGCGACCCTTGACAAAGAAGACTTGCTTGCGTCAAGCGGAGTGGCGCTCAAAGAACCAAGGACATCCTCGTTGAGTTGACAGTTGACACTAATCATTGGCGTCGGTCGACAACGTCGAAGCGAGTTGAAGCGCTAGCTCAAACACTCGAAATGAAAGAAAAGGCGGAACGAAACAGTGAGAGCTGGCACCTGCAGGGCACAAGCTAGTAGACCTTAGTGATTAGACCAAGGCACAAAGGAGCTGCCCCTCTAGAGAAGCGTAGGGCGTGCAGGGGTCCATCAGGTCAGGTCGGGTCGGGTCCAAAGATGAACGTAGAGCTAGATCTCGAGAAGGTCTAGAAGGTTGATCAGGTACCAAGCAGATTGCCCAATGCGACAATGTTATCGGATCCTACCGAAGCCTTGGTGATGATCGTCTGGGGATCTTGAGTTTCACGTGTGTCTGTGAATGCCCAAACATGCCTGGTACCAGTGAGATAATATGATTGGTTCGGAGATTGGTTGTTCTAGCGGGGCTGAGAGTCGAATCAGGCATTGTGGTGCGTTTGGTTGCTCGACGTCATCGCACAGGAAATCTCCCCGCGAGAGGTCAAGGACAAGGCTTGGTTCCACGACAGCTTCAGTCAAGCATGAATCTTGCGCCGAGATACCAACTGACATAGGTATCTGAGTTCACCGAATAAGTTTGTTAATTCCACTCTCTGCTTCGACTGAAATAAAATTAGGTAAGACTCAGCTCAGCTGGACGAACACTTGGTTGCACAAGCCACGACACGGCTGTTAAAGATTGGAAATTCCAATATTGTCCAACACCTCCCGGTCAGTGATTCAGGCATTGGCCAATGCAACAGTGTCATACAAAAGTGCCCGAGCGGCGAGCTTGGGTCGCGATTGGCATCAACCATCAAAGAATACGGCCAATGCCGTAGTGGTCTAGTCTCGGTAAAGACGAGAATAAGAACGCAGGCAATGCTTTGAGGCTCGTAAGCGTCCCTTCAGTTCAGGGGAGGACCCTGCAGGCTAGAAACTTTGTTCCTTGTGGGCTTCTTCTGCTGCATTCTGTTATCATGAGGATGGAGAAGGGTAGCTTGGTTGATGGAGATGCCAAAATTAGAAGTGCAGACTCGGATCGGCCACGGCGATGATCACTTGCCTTGAAGGCAAAACACCAAGAATCAAATATCTTGCATTTATCGTAATTTCCATGTCCTATATGCCAAAGACTATATGGTTCTCCAGATTGAAATCTATCACAATTTATCTGACAGTTAACATCATCACAGCCTCAATCACCCCAGTCCCTGCATTCATGTGCCATAATCCGGGTTTTGGCTATGCAGGCCCACTTGGTTTGGGCTTGGGCGTCGAGACCATTAATCGAAGCAAAGGCGTCCTTACCGCGTACAGATTCTTTGTGTAAGGATGGCTGTGCAATGTGTTTGTGCTCGTATGTACGTAACGTTTCCCTCCGATCTATCTCGTGCATTGGCGAGTTTCACCTCTTGAACCCTTGATTTTTGGTTGATATATCAGGTGTCGTGCTGTCTCACAGTTTCCATTACTCGGTCACAAGTCGTCATCAGCTGGTCAGTGAGCAACCGAAACTCCAGTCTTCAGGGCTCCCCCTCATACAATTGCACCGCTAAGCCCCTGTAGCTGCAGTCACTTGCCCGCAGCTCCACTAAGACTCAAGAATCTTCGGCCCTGGAAGGTTGCGACAAGCGGGGTCTGAAATCAGTCTGTCAACGTCATCGGCCATCCTCACACCCTCCATCATCCATCTGCTCCTCCAATCACGGAAACCACTAATCCTTGGTCTATCCCTCCCTCTCAACTCATCAAGTATCCCGCCCACCCTCAGTACATCATCTCTTCTTTCTCTTCTCTTCCTTTCTTCCACCCTTCATCATTCAACTTGCTTCACTTGATACCCTTTCCAGAGGCGCCCGACGCTTATCCTACTAACACCAGCCAGCTATCCGAGGGACTAGCCTTTCATACGTTTCGGTCTGCTTGTAGCAGCCACAATCACCCAACACCCATAAACATACACTTTCATAATGGCCGAACGCTGGGATCGCGATCGCTTCGAGCGAGCTCGCGAACAGGCCCGAGATCGCTTTGACGATGATCGAGCCTCATATACACGCAGCACACGAGGCCGCGACCATTCAGATGAGAGGTTTGACCGTCGACCTGGCCGCGGTTACTACGAAGAAGACGACATTGTCCGTGACCGTCGCTACTACGGCGAAGAGCCTCGCTACCAGCCCCAGCGAGAAAGGGAGCGAGATATGCCTCCTCCGTGGGCTCGCCGCACTGATGTCTTAGAGAGAGAGCGAGAGCGTGACTTTCCTCGTCGCGAATCTCCACCTCGTCGACCAGGCTTCCTCCGCCGACAATCATCTCTTGACACTTTTGACCGCCGACCACGTTTCTTCCAGGAACGTGAGGAATACCCACCTCCTGCCCGCCGCGAGGACGTTCGCCCTCGAGATGACTACCGTGCTCCTCCTTACACACCCATTCCTCTTCCCAAGAGCCGAGGACTGCCCCCACCTCGCAGATACGGCGACGAGTACTATGACGACATCAAGATCGCCGAGCCCGACTACTATGGCGACGAAGATTACCGATCTATGCCTGAGCGTGTCCGTGAACGGGAATACATTCGATCCCGTAGGGGCCGTGGCCGTAGCCGAGAATCCCGCTCTACTCGAACTCGCTCAGTTCGAAGCAGCTCATATGATTCTTCTTCTAGCCGTTCCTCTAGCAGCAGTGGAGGTACCACGGTTAAGAGCGAGTATCCCAAGAAGGGCAAGACTCGCATTCCCGCCAAGCTCGTTTCCAAGCGTGCTCTGATCGATCTCGGATACCCATTCTTTGAAGAGGTTTGTAATCCACTTGAAATTGTCATTTAACCTCTCTAACAATTTTAGGGCAACACAATCATCGTGCAAAAGGCCCTTGGCCAAGACAACATTGACGAGCTGCTCAAGGTCAGCGAGGATTACAAGAAGGGTAGGTCTTGAATTTACTGATCTAGCCAGTACTTCACTAACGACTGCACAGTCGAGGCTGAGATTGCCGCTTCTCGAGAACCCAAGGCGCCTACTGCTGCTTTGCCTGCACCTCCACCTAAGGAGAAGGTCAGGGAGCCTACTCCAGAACCACCACCAGCAAAGACTCCTCCACCTCCTGCCCCTCCAGTGCAAGCGCCTCCTCCTC